>JANHJO010002265.1:63572-75328 GCA_032468235.1 Pseudoxyrhopus heterurus | reverse complement strand
ATAACCTGGCCCTGAGCCATGTAGGGCTTTAAAGGTCATGACCAACACCTTGAATTGGGCTCGGAGGCCAATCGGAAACCAAAACCACAAGTCATAACTGCACTTTTTTCCATTTCATGCAAAAAGTCTATAAGGCATTTCTGGTCAGCCGTAAATATAGATGTTGACTTTTCTTTAACCAAGGAAGTCAGTTTAATCATCTCTGCAAATTCCATCATCTTCACCAACTATTCCTCTGTTATAGTGTTGAACCTTTCCACTTTTAAACGTACAATAATTCCACTGCAGTTGTCATATATAAAAACAAGGTCATATGTCATTTTTCTTGCTGTCTGTCCATTAGAGCTGAAAGAAAATCCTTTGTTTCAACTGTATATTATTCTTTAAAATCTTCTGAATTAGTGTGTGTGTATATGTGTTCAAAAAATTGGGAGTTTTTTACTTGTCCACCAGATGTGATAAAATGTCCATTTATAATGTTCACATTTCCAAATATATTCTAGGTAAAAAAAAATCTTACCATATGTGCCTCCTTTTAAGCAACATTAATGCTAATTTTGCTCCCAATTAAGCTATAGCTATCATTAGGCTGTGTCAGCTCCTGGAAAATGCCCCAGTAAATTAGTCAACCCAATTAAGATAGCTCCCAGAGAAGAGCTTTCATGAATTCCTTCCACATAGCAAGGTCCATGGAACAATCTGTAGTAATTGCTAGTGAAATCTAAGGATGGTCATAATAACGTAGGTTATGAACAACAAGAAAATGCTCAAAATACCAGCAAAGCAGATGATTGTGGACCACCTTTGAAACAGCTATCTATGTTTTCCAGGATATGCTGTTTCTATAAAATTTTAAAGAAGGATGCTTTACTTGCATCAACACATTTTGCAAAATGTCCTTTTCAAATACTTTGCACAGTCTTGTTAACAACCTTTCTTAAAATACAGCCAGATAGTTCTGCCATCAGATATTTTGGAAGATATGTGGTACTTTGGAAGATATGTATCGTTCTGATGTTGCACTGTATCCATTAGTTCCTATATCTGCTATTCTTTTCTGTGTGGGGTCTATTGAAAATAAGAAAGAACTATATCAATATGAAACCTGTTTGAAGAAGTAGGAAAGATAGACACATGTGGTAGACTGGCAAAGGTAGAAAGACCAAGCAGATGCTAAAGTCTTGGTTTGAGGAAGAACAAAGTTGTAGCAGAACCCTTCATCTTTATCAAGCACAACTGAAAGCACCATGGAGCTAAAGGCTTACTTGAATACAGAGTAAAGCTCCCTAGCATAGTTAACTTGCTTAGAAGTAATTACTTAGTTTGGTATACCAGATGAGTACCCATTTGCTCCAGATAAATCATGACTGATGCATTTAATTTTCAGTATCTGGAACTCTCTAGATCTTAGAGTAATATTTGCTATAACTGATTTGTGTATTTTCTCAGTTTAATATCCTTATCTGCTTGCTTAGTCCACCCAGCTTTAGATCCACCAGGCAATACTATAGGCAAAAAAGAATGCCTCTGGACATGGCATATGATAAAATAAGCAACATTTATTTACTTATTCAGGATGATGATCATGAATCCTTTCAGGAAACACATTACAAACATTGTATAATTAGCCCCATCCTGTCTGTCTGTCTGTACACACACACACACACACACACACACACACACACACACAACCTCATGAATTATAAACAAAATCAGAGATAATTATGAAACAATATTCCTTATGTTTGTGAAACTATATCATGGCTACACTGAAAATTTACTATTTTAACCACCATAACATGTTTGTTTTTTGTTTAAGGCATCTGTTAAGGTCACTCACTACTGAAAAACAATGAATTACACTGTATATGTTGTGATTATTGACTACTGCAGCATGTGGAAATTGTTTGGGAGGGGAGTTGATCTTAAATAGCCCAGAAAAGATTGCATCAGTAACTAAACTACTGTCTCTGCTTCAAATACATTATGTAAGATAAGCCTGCTTTATTTATCCAGTTGGATTTCTTTTTCTTTTTTTTCTTATTGCTTTGGTAGAAAACATTAAAGGGATGTCCCCAGATATTTTAATTAATTTGTTTTGCCTGGAAAAATAAATGTCTTCCAACTAACATTGTCATTTCCATTTTCCTTTTCTACTCCCATCTGCTTCTCTCATGCTTTGTGAACTTTTTTTTTTTAAGAAGATAAGTCATTGATTTGAATTTTCCTTATTGAAAGCAGTTATACTTGGACTCTTGGGAACTCGGCAAAAGGTTGCCTAAGCCTCTACTAAGGTATAAATAGCTGTAAGAAATGCCCTTTCCTTATAAAAACCAAATGTAAGGCATTAATAAGCTAGCATTTTTTCATTAGGTATCTGTAAGCATTAAATCCTGCACACAGTGAGAATGACTGAAAACCAGCCAATTTAAACTCAGGCTCTTTGAAAAGTTGGTTTAAGCTTATCAATAATCTCTACTGCTTAAATCACATAGTATAGACAAAATTGACATTCCATGATAGATTGAACTTCTTAATTGATGCCAAATTAAATGGTGCCAAACAGAGATAGCTATAGATTTCCTAATATACGACTACGGCTGTTTTCAAGGCCAACACATACATGCTAGACTTTTACATCTTTCATAGAAAACATTAGTATATCAGTATGATACCAATACACACATAAAACATGAAGTGCAATATATGTTGCTGTTTCTTGAGGATTGCATACTCTGTAAATAAATTTGCACAATTGGAACAAAATGGAAGAAAGAAAAAGTGTTAAGAGAAACAGGCATACAAGAATACTTTGGGATTGGAACTGAACTCCCGCCCCCATATTAGGACTCACTGATATTCCTAGTAATAGGTTTATGGGCTTCTCATATGACCTGTCATGAAAATGATAACAGAGAGCAGACATCAAGTCCAGGGAATGGAACACACTGGCTGGATTCATACATGTTACATTCTAAAACACAGGTTAATAAAATACAATGTAGTTGTTCAGCAAATACACTACCCTCCCAAAATAAAACAAACTATTGCTTAATGTGACAACCTGGTTTACATAAAATGTTGGGCTACCACAACATGCTAAAACACAAAGTAGCCAGCCACATTTTATTCTATTTGTGTATTAACCATCCAAACAATATAGCAGGCAAAGCAGAAAGGGACTTCAGCTTGGTCCTTCACAGTACAAAGGGAACAGCAGAAAGATATAAAGTCCCAAAAGTGCTTTTTCAAGAGGCAACTGGACTTCCTTGTTTTTATTTGAAGGTATATGTGTGTGTGTGTATACATATACATATACATACATACATACATACATACATACATACATACATACAGCACATGGAGAACATCCTCCATTAGGGAGGATTCTGCAGTCTATTTGCATTTAAAAGGCAAATGCCACTTTTTTGAAGACAGTAAAGTCCACATTTTGGACAGAAATGACTGCTGGTTTGAAAGGGGGGTAAAAGAAGCCATCTATGTCCAAATTGAACAGCCCTCTCTCAACAGACAGGGATATAACCCATCTATCTCCAGTGTACAACAGAGTCCTTTCAACAGTTCCAAAAAGGCTCCACATCCACTTGCACTACTCAAGTGACCCTGAGGACACAGTTAAACCTCCAAGTGGCCTCAGCAACTCTCTAAAAGAATGCAAATGGCCAGCTGTCTGCAAGAAATATAAATTCTTCCATTCCCCACCATCCAGTCAGAGCTGAAGAAGGTTCTTGGATGAGAAGCAAAATGTCTTCAGAGAAAAAGAAGAAAGTCCAGTTGCCTCTTGGAAAAGCACCTTTGAGACAACCATCACCTAGATGACTAAGAATCTCCATAGACAGAAAGACAGAAACTTCTTCAGTCACTTTTCACTCAGTTAGGTACAGAAGATAGTCTGTTTCCCAAGGCAAGCCCAAGCCATTTTGCTCACCTCAGTGAGTAGCAATTTCTGTTCTATACCCACCTAAGTCAATGTTGATAGCAGGCTAGACAAATAGGCTAAACATTGGGAGGTAGGGAAAGGGATCCCTAAAATGAGAAACATCACTTATTTTTAAAGTAACTTAAAAGTTGGGGAGATAGACAATATTTAGGAAGGTGGGTGGTTGCAGTTGCTTGTTGTGATCTTCCTATATGATGCTTAAAACTAGCTCAATTACTTCAGCATCCAGAAAAATAGAACAAATAAATCCCTTTCCCCAACTCTAGTGATAAAAAATAATAGTAAAGTAGAACCATTTTACCGCTTTGTAAGCTTCTATTTCCTAAAGTGGCTTCCCTCTTCTGTTTAATGGTAGGAATTAGGCCTGTAATATTTTTGTTTCCTTCTTGAACCTAAAATTGTGATGTTTTAGATATTTTTGGAGAGTTCTTCAAAATAATTAAGTGGGATAGGCCAATCAACTGGGGATAAAGAAAGGGAATCCTTTCTCTGTTTATACTGATGTATTTTAAGGAATGGACACAATAGTAGAAGATCCCACTGATCGATATAACAAAAAATAAAAATAATATATTGTAGAAACATATATTGAAAACACAAAACAAAAAGAAAAAAGTAGTCTAGGATGAATCCTGGTCTTCTCAGAATACCACCAAAGTAGCTAAGCAAATAATCCCTTGGAGGCAAGCAAGTCATCAAGTGAATGGACGTTGTTGTTCAGATTAAATAGGAATGAAACGGTGACATTGGATCGGTCATGTAAATAGTAGTCAAATGGCAAATCACCTTCCATCTCTTGGTAGACAGATTAGGATAGGATGAACAATCGGGACTGCAAATTTCATGCTGGCATACTTTTCCGCCAGCTCAAGCATTGCTGGATAGCAATTTAATGTAATGTCTGAACCCTAAGGCTAACAAGAATGAGGAAACAGCCAAATCAGACAGTGTAGCAGATAGCAGTTTGCACTCCCCGTGACAGATTTGTCCTTGATAAGACAGAGTTCAAATAAACTCTTAGAAATTCTGCTTTCTAAGGATAAATCCAATGTTTGTGAACCAAAACAGATTACCGGTAACTCTTTTAGCAGTCTGCCACAGGATAAACAAGATGATATCTTATTTAAATTAGAGTGACTCCCAAAACAAGTGCTGCAAGTTAACATGTCAGTGGAACATTAGGAACTGTTCTTTCATCAAAAGAGGCCCTTGCTATAAACAATGAAGAAGATTCCTATTCCTTGCAGGCATTGAACATCACCGCCTGGGAAATGGTTATTTTGTGTTTTAATGAAGAACATAAAGAGAAGTCAAGGGTATGACCCAACTTGTATTGAGGTGAAAGAAGTGACAGAGGGGGAAAAATGGAGAAACAGAACCAAATAGGTTTACATGTGATACAAGACAAAGATAATATGAAATCTTCTTAGGTGACCATGGCCTCCTTAAGGTAATTTTCATAAAGGGTACAAATAAGCTGATATATTGAGAGTTAAAAGCCATACATTGAAGGAAGAATAAAAAGAGATCTAAAAAAGTGTGAATCACAATCTGAGTTGAAAACTCAGATATGATATCACTGAAAAAATTGGATAGGTAAGGAGGAACATTATAGCTGCCCAATAGTCACCCATCTGATAGACTCACACACAACTTGGACTGATAGAAGAGTTGGCTTTCTGAATTATGTCAAGGAACCTTCTGGCCATTCAAAGAAGAATGGGAAGACACAAAATAAATTATTTCAAAAGACTCAAATCATTCCAGGCAGTATAAAGCCTAGTAGATAGTCTCAAAAGTGACATAGATGCTCAGGAGAACTAATAGGGCTGCCTTCTACCTACCTCTTTTCTGGCACAACTCACACACCAAGGTGACCAAAGCCTTATTAGTTTGTTAGTATTATTCATATGCATCTGGATCTGCAAGAAATTACTTTTCTCAAAATGAAACTGATCAGGCAAAGGTTTCTTCAATAAATAGCTTATGATGGCCTCCTTTAGGCAGGATTAAACACAACACTCCTATAAGGATACAGTGATTACCTTCTTTAACAACAGCATTCTGTTCTGTCCCAATTAGTTGAGATCCAGTCTAGATTATTAGATAAACTATAAGATACCTTGGGACTCATTATTGAAAGGCCTCAGGAAGTGATATGAAAACTAACAAAGAAGCAATATAAACTCCAGGGCTTGAGCTGTTTCATTCATATTAATGGTTTAAGAATTGGGATTTATTTTAAATCTCCATATATTAAAAAAGGCATTGAATGAATCCAGCAAGTTACCATTAGCCTTAATAAATGTAATTAGTAAGCTGCATGCTAGATGTTAACTCTGGAAAAGTCTAAATTGGAGAATGGGAGGAAATCATGATTGAGGACCAGGCAGAATTTTAAAATCACTTAACGAACCAATAAATACAGTAATACAGTAGATAATACAGTAATAATACAGTTTCATCCATACAATACGTTGAAAATCACTGTGTTCTCCTTGGTCATCTACTGGGAGAAGGCTTCATCTGTAACAACCAATGTTAAACTGTAATAATCATTAGGAGGTTAATTTTTGAAAATGGACAAGTAAAGAACAATCTAGCTGAACTGAGAGTATCAGCACTTCTAATAACATTTCCTTCTCATTAGATGAAATCGAACAGTTCCTCTAGGGTTCCCATTTGAGACATTTGATTGTGTTGATCCTAAAGTCATATAGAAAGGAATGGATTTGTCTTTCAGTTACGAAAATTACCATTCTGAAATTTGTAAGTACTAGCAAACTTTGGAGTTATTCTGGAAATGTATCCATGTGGCTATAAAGCAAGAACTTAGGAAGGTTTGTGCAAATGTGAATGTAATATAATACAGGAAGCAACTTGGGACTTATTAAGGTGTAAAGTTTGTTTTTCACACCATGGCTCATTTATTAGCACTCACAAAACATATTCAAGTGGGAAAAATAATATGCTGACCCTTTTCTTTCACACGACAACAAGTGGCACTGGATCACATCAAAATACATCCATCAGCTAAAACTGCAGTAAGAATAAATGATGCCTGAATGTAGTAAAATAGTAAAAAAAAAAAGAGCCAAAAAGTTGCTTTCAATAATGTCTGTAAAGCAGTGGCTCAGCATACTATTTCTTCCTATTCTTCAGAACTGAATTCTGTCAATTATATTGCTCGGTTGACATTTTCTATACCACCTCTTTTTAAGATGTTTAATATGAACCACCGGTAGCATAGACATAGAAAGGAAACAGCAACCGATTCTATTTAATAGGATGCAGTAACTATTTCTTTTTGTTATTATCAATCTTCTCCAGTTATCCCCTGTCTCTCCAAAACTGCTTGACTTCAGTACTCACAATCCTCCAACCTGCCTGCTAGGTTGGGAAAGGTTGTATATTACTAGGACTTTCCACTGCAAACTGTATCCCCTTAACATGATATACTATGCATAAGCTGTCTGAAAACCAACCAACCAAATAAAAAACTCATAAACAACTTGCATAACAGGATTCAGAAAAGAGTCACATTCAGATAAATGCCTGTGGGGATTTGCACTCAGGGGAGACCTTTAGAAACAGAACAGGGATATCTACCATTCTTTTTCTGTATCCTTTACAACTTCATCTCAGTCAAGCCCCCACATCTTAAAGTTGCAAAGGGTGAGAAATATTGATCTAAGTCAGATGATTCAGGAAGTTGGGATGGAATATGCAGCGGTTGATGGATGTGAGTTGCCTGTCTTCAGTCAACCAATCTCCGTCATTGGGTGCAAAGTGTAATGAGTCTTGTCTAGTCTAGGTGGCCATCAATTACCCATTTTACATTTTGCTGAAAGGTATAACAAACAATCAGATTTCTGTTTCTAAGCACCATATTTTTCTTGCTTTATAGTGATTAATGGATATATTTCTTTGAAAGCAATCCCATAGAAACCTGACTTGCCTGTCATTGCAGCGAGGTCTTATCCCTCATGTAGATTTAGAAACAGAAGTGGGGTCATGTACATATATGAACATTTTCAATTGAATCTTTGTACATGAAGCGACAGAACAGTCCTTCCTCTCAAGAATTTTGCACCCCACTGTGCACATTTAGCAAAGTAATTGAAGAGCTCAGGTTTATGGAAAGAAATGTCTTTAGTAATGTGAGTCTCCATTGAGAATAAAAGTCTGCAGCAAAATTGCCAAGATTATTTAAGTAAGGGATAGAGCTAACCACTACAGACAGAAGTTGATTTTCATGCCTCTTTACTATGCTATATTAACAGAGTAGCAAACCTTGTTACAATTTAATAAACCATTTTTCAGCTTCAATAGTCTTATTTCAGTATTGGCTGATGCCTAAGAAACTGAACAGATTACTTGATAACAATCAAGAAATGCCTTGCTAGCCAAAAAAAGAGGGGGGGGGGACAAAGCAAACTCCATTAAAAGTCTTAGTGCGGTGCTATCAGATGTATGAAAATGTTAAGTTGCCCACAATATACTTAGTAGAATTGCCAACCTTAGGCATGAAAAGTTGCCAAAGGATTTGTGTGTGTGTGTGGGGGGGGGGGTGATGATATTAAATGATGGATTTTTGACTTTAGAGAATAATGAAGGGAGTTTTCTGTCACTCCAACTAAGAAACTTTTAAATCAAAATGTTTACAGTTTTGTGAGAAAGTATTCCCTCCTTTCAAATTTTCTAATTCTAATTCTAAATTGTGTAATGCAACAAGGAGTTTAGATGAAAAAAATTATTGAAGACCAAAGCTCTTATGTTTAAGGGGGGAAATGGAGTGAATGATTGCAAGTTAAGATGGCCCAAAATATGGCATGTAGATGAATTTGTATTCCTTGATAGGATGTTTATTGAAGTTGGCAAAATGAAAATTGAAGATTATGTAAACACTTTCAGAAGAGAGACAGTCTGATGTAGTGTTAGAGCACTAGGCTAGAAACTGGGAGAACTTTGGGCACAAAAGCAGGACTAGAACTCAGAAGTCAAAATCAAGTCCTGCTTCTAGATCCAATTCAAATGTTGGTTATCATTAAAGCTCTTAATGGAATTGGTCCAGTCTCCCTGAAGAGCTGTTTCGTCCTAATGGGATTGGCCTGCCATACTCACTCTAACAGAAGGGGGCATGTTGCAGATCCTATAGTTCAAGAAATTGAGGCTGGCAGGATCTAGGAGAGATGCTTTTTCTGCCATCATTCCTGCCTTCTGGAACTTCAGATCCCTCGAGGGGCCCTAGTTGCTTGGTAGTGAGATGGACAGCATGTAAATTTAATAAATAAATATGCGACACTAATAATATTTGTATCAGTTTTGATGATAATGTTTGTTACAATTAGAAACTGATACTAATGTAGGAGAAAAAAATTAACCCCATTGAACATTGTGCCTATAATTTCTTTGATTTAGAAGACTTTGGTCAAGCACTGGGAGTATATACTGACTATTATCTGCAACCTAGACTTTCCCTCCTGTACAAAAAGGATGCTGATGAAAAGGCTGAATTGCATGAAGTCATGACAGGGGAAAAATAGGTTTAAGCACTCTTCTACTTCAATTCTCTTGGCCTATTAAAAGTTAAGGCAATATTTACAAATTAAATGTCCATATGTAAAAGCAAAACAGAGAAATGAATGGCCTTGGATTTAGCTCTTGATTAAATTGCTAGGCTGGCCATTTGATTCCTTTCTACACTCTGTGACCTTTCATGTTGCTTTTATTCATGGCAAAATGAATTTATATGCCATGTAATTATCGAAAGAAAATAGTTTTGACCTCAGTTCCATCCCCCTTATCTTAATGTGCATAATTGTTTCGCCAGCCGTTTATTACTGTCAACACTGAGAAGCAGGTGCAATGGAAAATGCTGGAAAAAGGGAAAGTGGACAAAAATGGAATCCAGGTCAGGATGATTAAGCAATATAAGGAAGCCAGTTTACCAATTGGTTTTAATGATAGAAATGTGGCCAGAAGCTACTATAACTGGGGAGTAAATATTTACTGTTGGCTAAATATCAGCATGGCAAATTGCTAATCACATTCTGATAGTTTTCCAAGTATTTACCATTTATAAATTAATCCACCCATAAGAAGGTTTTAAAGAGTGAACTTTGGGGAATATGAATAAATTAACTGTAAAAATGGGCCATTTCTGACAGGATCACTTGTCCCTGTTCTGTGGTAAACGCTTCAGGTTCCCAAATCACAAATTGCCACTCCAGTATAAACATAATACAAGATTATATAATTACCTGAGAGGATTCCAAAAACATTCTTTATGATTGCTGGGTATCCATTCAGTGGAGACCTTTAAAATTAGAATATAAAACTTGTGATCCAATGGCAGAATGCAGTTTGAAATTTGGCCAGTATATGAGAGGGGTAAAATGTGTATTTTATGTCAATGTTTTAAAATATATGTAGATCTATAGAATGGTCAATGTAACAGGATAAATTGGTAAGGCAGTTGTGTCTGTAATATTGCTGTGCTGCTGATTCCAAACACAAAAGTTAGGCCTGTGATATATTAAACCACTATTGTAAGCCAAAATGGCATCCATTTAATTTCACTAGGATCTACAGGCAGAAATTTGTTCATGACAGTTGACTGTATTAGAGCATTCAGATTTCCTATCATGCGTTCTGCAGAAAAAATAAATGCTTATTTAAAATCTATAAAAGTAAGATACAAAAACTCATGGAACAAAGATTCACTTATAAATATCAGAATATTTATCAGAATATCAGAAAGACTTTGGATTACTGTAAGTACTCCAACTCCAGAAGATATATCTGAGAATTACAGGAAGTCCTTGTAGTTCATTAATGACTGTTCGAAGTTACAAGAGCACTGAAAAAAATAATTTATGACAGTTTTTCACACTTATGACCATTGCAACATCCCCATGGTCATATGTTCAAAACTCAAATGCTTGCCAACCGACTCATATTTATGATGGTTGCAGAGGGTCATGTGATCACTTTTTGCAACCTTTTGACAAGCAAAGTCAATGGGGAAGCCAGGTTTACTTTACAACCATGTTACTTAACAACTGCAGTGATTCACTTAACAACTGTAGCTAAAAAGGTTGTAAAATGGGCAAAACTCATTTAACAAATGTCTCACTTAGCAACAGAAATTTTGGGCTCAATTGTGGTTGTAAGTCGAGGACTACCTGCACTGAGAAATATTCCACTATGTAAAATGAACAAAAATGAACAAAAAATATGATACAAATGTGTACATGCTTTATATAAATAAAAAGTGAAACATAGGTATTAAATTTTAAATAGAAACACTATAAATTTCATCGCAATAAGAAATATTATGACTGTGTGGCTCATGCACCTGTTGGATCTGCTATGCAAATGCCAGTTGTTGATTACAGGAATTGTGGGTCTTCCTTCTTAGCATGGGCTCATGGGGTGGGATGGAGATTATGCAAAAACCATAAATTGTCTAGTGATGTCAACATCAGAGCACAAATACAAAATAGCAGCATTGAAGTAATGATATCACCATGCTTGTGTTATCATTTTAGCATCATTGTGGTTTGCTGCAGATGTGCCTTCTTCTAAGGAGTCTTTATTCTAAAACTGGCTTTTTAAAAACAGGATCCCTTCAAATAAAGCAGCGGTCTCAGGGCTACAAGTGCCTTCGCTAAAATCTCAGCAAGGTGTCACAATTGTAGTGTGACAGGAGAATAAAATTACTTAATATATGACAATAAAGCACATTACATTTATTATATCTAAGTACAATATACTGTATATATCATGTGTA
>JANHJO010002265.1:12025-25633 GCA_032468235.1 Pseudoxyrhopus heterurus | reverse complement strand
AGCTGGTGGGATTCGATCAGCCAAACTGCTGATCTGCAGTACTCTGTTCTAACCACTTGAGCCACCAAAGCTCCTAGTATTAGTATTATACAGTTATATGCTACTTTTCTACTGATGACTAAGGTGTGGTAGAATTAAGAAAAGCTCAATTGGAGCAAGGTTTAAGAATGTCATCAAAGGTAGTAGCTTTGATAACAGAAGAGATAGAGAATACTAGTCAAAATAGGGGGAAGGAAGAAGGAATGGGGTAGGAAATTAAGAAGTGCCACTGAAGTGTCCTTCAGTGAAAGAAAAAAAGGGGGCCAAGGTTTTTTTTGATATAGACTTCATTCATTGTTATCTTGCTTACTTCAATACAACTAATGCAATTTGGTAGAAGAAAACTTTTTTTCAGTTCCTGTTTAATAGAGGAGGGGTAGAGGAACTCAAATTTTGGACATTTCTCCATTACTCAGTTGCTCTCTGCGCATCTTTGACTTGGCAGAAAACTATATCAGCATTAAATCTGCATCCATGCTGATTTCTATCCTGATCAATTGTTCCTGTTCCCTGTCATTGGACTTACTCTTCAAGGTAAGTGACAAAGGCCATTTCTTCACTCTTGATTTATAGTATCTTCAAAATACCACCAGACTATGTTTGTGTAGTCATGCAACCTATATCCATAATTTTTATATTGACACAGCAATGGTTAGATCATGTTATTAGGTGTCATAAATCCCATGGGGAAACAGCCAGAGTCTAACCAATTTTACTTACATTGTAGTTGCTCTCTGCTTAAGCAGGTTCTCTGTATGCATATGACTGTTCTTGAAAGCAGAAAGCTGACCTGAGTAATGATTAGTGATGCAGGTTTATAAGAATATCAAAGAGGAGAATTATTAATAGGAAATAGTCACCTGTCTTGCTATATCCTACCAGAAGAACGGTCCAAGAAAGAAAAAAAACTGGAAAAGGTTTGTAATATCATTCCAGCAACCATATTTTCTTGGGGGGAAAAATAAACATGAAAAAGAAGCAAATCTGAAAGAGGTTCTAAGGATAAAAACAAATTAATTGCTTGTGCTTATAACTTTGCTTTACAAAGGAAAATTAAAGAGCCAGACCAAGAAAAAAAACTACAAAAATGCATATTCTAATAAAAATATCTAAAATCAAACAGTTTATGTACATTTATTTTTAACAAGACAATTCAGTTTCCATGAATGTTATAGACCAGGAGTGTCAAACTCAAGGCCCGTGGGCCGGATCCAGTCCACAGGGTACTTAGATTTAGCCTGCGGGGCCGGCCTGGAAATAGCAAAGGACCAGCTTGTGGTGCCTCTGCTAGTGAAAACGGTGCAAGGGGGGCACAGGCAGCCCCTGCGCTCCCCATTTTTGTCCTGGATGGCCATCTGAAGCACCCTGCCAGCTAAAATGGGACATGTGGGGGCCCTGTTTTGGCCAACAGGGTGCTGCAGGAGGCCGGCTGGCCCGTCTCCTCTCACCCAGCAGGCCCACAGAGGACAACTACAATGATCCAGCCCTCCAAGAAATTCAGTTTGACACCCCTGTGATAGACTGTATATTAAGTGTCACCATTTTAAAGTTAAATGATCAAAATTAAGGACAAAAGTGAAAAATAAACAAATTTAAAGGATAGCTTTGTGAAGTAAAGGATTGTCCTTCATAATAAAGGACAGATGGCCATCACAACTCTCAAAGACAAACAGCAGGCAGAGTAAAAGACAAACAGGAGGCACAAATTACTTCTTAACTCTGACTTTATTTTACTGCCCCCTTCTGGTTAGTAGGTGCTAAGAGTCAGTGTTCTTAGACCTCTAGCAGAAATAGAGCTCCAAGAACACTAAAGACAGTTTAAGCCTTTCTCACTCATGAGGATGAGATGGGAATGTGGCAAAAAAGAAAAAAAAAGCTGTTGCCAGGTTATGTTTGTCCCACGTCTGGGAAAAAAAAATATCAGTACTTTTATGTGAAGAAAATAAACTATGGGGGAATAGTGAAAGTAAGGGAACCTGCATCTTTATGCCTTTGGTTTGATCTGTTGTTACCATAAATCCCAAAAGGTGATTCAAATTGAATATTCTATTTATTGAGAAAAGGTCGTGCAATCCTCTTCTTCTTCCCAAAAATGGATTGAAAATGACTTTGTTCATTTTCTTAATCACAGTGCTCAATCAATTATTCTGGGTTAGTTTCTCTCTCTCTTACCCCAACCTACTTCACAGAGATGTTGTAGGAATAAAATGATACAACAGGTATACTTCCTTTTGCTCCTAGAAGAAATATTATAATGATAGATAATAAGACTGGCTAGAGTCTGACTGGGGAGGGGAAAGAGAGAGAGAGACACACACAACGTATTGTATAGAGTAGGTGGCAATAAAAAAAAGCAGTGTCTAACATGACATAAAGCTTCACTGAAGAAATAAAAATGGTAGCAATAATAATTTCCCAAAAACACAGTTAAAAAGCAACTGGATTGAACTACTTTTATAAGCACTGAAAAATTCAAGCAAAACTACAGCATATTGCTACTTGGGTAGCAGCTACTCACTCGCATAAGGGAAGATGTGAAAATACCTGAAACAAGGAGAATCTGCTGACTGAAGCACTTGTGTGGGGAAATAGAGCCTCTGCTGTCAATTTCCACAGACAACAGCATAGCTGTGAAAAGCAAAGTGGAAGACTTACTCAGAACAGTCATAAGTTTTTACTCCTTACCTACCTGGGTCAGCAAGTTTCTGTTAATACCTTTCTGGAGCAGACAGCCCGATGATGAGGAAGCCAGAATTCAGGCTGACAGCT
Source organism: Pseudoxyrhopus heterurus (assembly GCA_032468235.1). NCBI lineage: Eukaryota > Metazoa > Chordata > Lepidosauria > Squamata > Pseudoxyrhopus > Pseudoxyrhopus heterurus. Next base: position 22,825 of record JANHJO010002265.1, on the reverse strand, counting down.
GCTGGAAATTGTGGATCCAGAAGCCAAGATTTGGATATGTGAGGCAAAAACAGAATTTCTAGTTTTTAAGTGCACAAAATAAAACGTTAGAGATGACAAGTGCATTTCCCATTTTCTACACAAGGCAGTGAAAATGTTCCTATTCAGGTGAAATATATGACAAATTTACAGAAGCCAATGAATATTTCCATATATATTTCCATATATATTCACACACTATTCCATAATATTTGATACTTGTTTCTATCTTGTGAAATTTGCCATGAAATAATGGCAAAACAAAGAACCTATCCCAGGATAACATATGTTTCCAATTAATTTGTCATTGATTAACAACTTCATCTTGTAAGCAAATCAGACACTTAAAATGCTTCAGAAGTAATTAACTACTTTTAAGTAAATCGATCTTATAAACAAGCTGAAATGATGTCAACAAGCTGATCAGAATTACAAAAAACAAACAAGGCACAACCTTGTAGAGCATTATAAATCACCAGAGATGTAAGTTCAGTTACTTCATGTAAAGTGGTAGCAAGAATTGATATTTGGTAGATATTTGAAAACTATGCAAAGGGCAGGAAGGATAAGCTAGAAGAAATGAAATATGTTCTGTTTCAGCAAAGAATCATTGCTGCTGTGTTTCTTTAAGGAACATTTCCATAAGACTACAGAAACAGAATAAAACAAGAACAAACTTCTTGTTGACTAAGGACCATGCTTCTTTTTTCAAAGAAGAAATGCAGCCAGGAGTAAATTTACTTGATTTTTAAAATTTGTTTAAACTTAATCTAAAGGAAACATAATTATGGTCATGAATGTAATTGTCTCCTTCAGACACATTCAGAATTACTTTTTGGTAACAACTTTTGAAGATCCCTGGGAGCCATATTTAAGTCTTTTGTGCAAGGTTATAAGTCTAGTGACTTGAAATGTCATCTTCTTAGCTGAAGAATATTGGCAAGGTTATAGTATTTATAAGTATCAATTAAATATTTGTAAATACTATTTTTTTTAGTTTTTTTAAAATTTCATTTAAAGTGAAGATAATGGGAGCAAATGGGAGCAAATGGGAGCAAAAGAATCAGGAAAATCAGTGTGAATGAAAGACATGATAATTACATTTTTAAGAGTGTAGTGTCACTGAGATATTGTTTATTTTCTTTAATTATACTTTGTGCTTGCAATATTGTTTTATTCCTATAACTTTCAATTCAGGTACATCACACAATATTGCATAGTCAGACAATCTTCCAAATTAGGGTTAGAGAGTAAAACATTGTAGTTATTTTTATTCTCAGGTTTCCTTTTCTTCATAATCATTTTCTGAATGATTTCTTTGATTCACATCTTTTCAGACTGGCATTTTCCATAGCAAAAAGAAAATAGAGATTTTCCTCCCCACTTGAGTAAGGGCATCAATACCAGGCCAGTGAAAGTTTTTTCTTGCTCCTCCTCCTCCATCCATATTTGGAATATTTAACCCAAATCTCCTCTCAACAATTGTCATACTATTTAATCTGCAGAATGTCTCGGTTATCTGAAAAACAAAGATGAATGTATTCTCATTTGTTATAAATCCATGCTAAATTTTAGGAACATTACTTTTAAATAAGTTCTAAGATCTGCTGTAGAATTGGAATTTGCCTGAATCCTTTTCTGTTTTGGAAGTTAGAGGAGCTTTTGCTTTCTGTCTGGCGAAAAAAAACTATTATTTTTAGAATCTTTCACCAACTTCAACTAATTCTGAATATTAGCTTTCTTGTCAACAATTCTTTTTTTTTTTGCTATCTTTTCCTTCTCTATATTTCTCTTCTGTTTTTATATCTTGTCTGAACTTTTTGTGCAGTTATACTGGCTGCTTCCACTGCCCTTTTTTTTCTTTTGTTGCAAGTGTTGTAGTAACTTGTTTTAAGGAACTCCCACTTATCTTGAGGTGCTTTCCCCATTAGCTTCTCTTGCCATGGAATCTGGGGTTATTAAAATCTACTTTTAAGCTCCAAGGTATGTATTTGATTAAAGTCATTATGGTTTCTTTTAAAATTAAGAACCACAAACACTCTCCCACTGGTGTTCCACTTAGTTCCTCAACTAAGTCTTCTTTGTTAATATCAATATTAGCTGATTCTTTCATTTTTTCCTCCATTTTCTATTCTTCTCATTTTAACCCAGACGCTTTTTATGATTTATTTATTCAGTTTCTATAGCTACCCATCTCAATGACTCTGTGTAGGGATGGTATATGGTGCTTCCATAAGGGTTGCAAACAACATTAGCATCAATTGCTAATGTCTCTCACTTCTCTTTCCAGTATGTAAGCAACCTGACACAACCACTACATATCACTTTGTTGCCACATCAGGATTTCATAACTTCATATATTCCACCATGAATAAATGGGGTCATGCCAGTTATGAACTTCCAGTTGACATTTTCTCTTTACACACACCTGTTGTTGCCTCAGGATTTAACACCACTTGTGTAAAATGTGTTAATTGCAAAAATGATAAATATTTTTCTATTCCCTCTGGTTCTCTCAAGTGCAGTCACATCACAACGTTGTCTTTCCTTTACAAGCATATTATTCTTCCAAAAGGATGGTTTTTTTACATGTGCTCAACGAACATTCAATTATGTTCCTGCTAATCTTGCTGATGGAACATTATGTTATTTGGCCTTAACCTTGCCCACAAAGTCTACCACATGTAGAAGTTGTGCTGCAACCTTGGATTTTCCATGTGATTCATCTGTTACACTTTCCTGATTTTACATGGCTTAAACATTTATTTGCTTATGGTATATTAATCTGTATTATGGCTATATTTTTATGCTGTTGTATTCAATGCACTCCCTCACTGATTCAAGTACTTCGCTCAACATTTTTTCCTAGACATCAAATTGTGCATGCTGAATTACATGAGCTTGTTTTATTACAAAGTGGTTTAAGTTCTAATTAATTAAAGAAAGAAAGGGGACATGTGGGAATAATGTATGGTTTTGCATAGGGATCACAAGGTCCATGACAGTTGATCATGCTATGGCGTGAGTTAGAGCACACTCTTTCTCTGTCTTGGCAGTGAATTCTCCTGTGACCTTCGGTTTGCCCAGCTGCATTCATCATTGTTCATTCATCTCCTCAGAATTGTTATCAGCTAGCCTAGTTTGAAGCTCCTGGCAAGCAACCTTCCTTTTCACTCCCTTTCACTTTCTCAGTGCTCTGAATAAGTTACTACCTCTACGGATTCCAAACCGCTCTGTCTAGAATGTAACATGAAAATGTAACTGCTGGTATAATGTAACTGCCTGACTACATGCATTGTTCTTCATCTGAGCTGCTTGTAATGAATTGAATCATGCCTAAGAAACTATGTAACCAGTAAATTCTTTACTTGTGTGAATAAAGATAGCTACAGAGAAACCAGTCCTGGGCCTTGGAAAAACTTTCCCTTTTTGAAAACTTTTCCTCTCCAGGACACTGACTATCCACTTGGCTTTTGGAAAACAGCTGGTCTGATTTTCAGCATTTCTTATTTCAACACGGGTTTCACAAAGTGTGAAAACTAATATTGTAGTAATATATTAATCAGTATTCAACTGAAGAGATAATATATATATAATGTGAGGGGCTGATGCACTTTTTTAATACTTTGACTGTTTTGTGTTTTTTCTCCTTTTTCCCTTCTTGTAATATTTTTGAGTTTTGTATTTTAACTTTGTTCTGAATAAAATAAAAAAATCTATATGTATACAAATCAGACCTGAAACCTGTTTCACAGAAAACCGATATCTCGTCCAATGGTTGCCAAGGTACTAACTTGTTTTCCAGTAAGGAGGAAGTTTTCAATCCCCAGGAAAGAATGAATCTTTTGCTGAAATTATTTAATCTTCCAGCTCACCTTTCTTGCCCAGACAATTGCATCAGAGTTGATGGTGAAATTCTGGCCTGGGGGAGCCCCAGGATCTATCTGTCCAACTTTCACAGGGACAAAAGATAAATTGGGGTAGAGAACCCAATTGAGAATGTCATAACGAGCAGATCCCAGTCCATTTTCTGAGAAGGAGATTTCATCTCCAGCGCTGTTGTTGAACTGGAGATTCTTCAAACAGGGAAGAAGCTAAAAGAAAAGAGACCTTCAGAAATTAGAAGGTCTTCAGAAATCTATTATTCTAATAGGTTGAAAGACACAAATGAGACATCATGGCTTCTATCATTGTGTGATGGACATCATCTTAGGGGATTCTTATATGTCTGAGAATCTAGAAGGGTTTCCTTGGTGGAGATCTGAGCAATCAGGAGTAACACCCAATTTTTAAATACTTCTCCAAAACTTCAAATTATTGTCTTTCACATTGGGCATTTTGGATCATGTCTTTTTCAATTGCAATTTCATGAGAATGATATCTACAGACAAAAATTTCAATCTATTACTTCACAGGAAGAGTACTGGAAGCTTGGACTAACTTCCAACAGAGATAGTGGGTCAATCATCAGTAACTGAGTTTAAACAAACTTGGAATAAACACATGTCCATCATCCGAGAAAAATAAAAATAAATCAGAAATAAAAATAATAATTAAAGAACAATTAAAATACAGTTAAATAATTAAACAAATAAATTTAAAAAATAAAAAATGAATAAATTCAAAGGATAGATAGACTTAATGGATCACTAGGTCAATTTCTGCTGTCACTTTTGATGTATTAATGGCTGATTTGTTATAGTGCCATCATTATCATCATCATCATCATCATCATCATCCAAGCTACATCTAGAAGGAAACTGAGATTCTTCTGCTGTTGCATATATTTTAGATAAGCAAACAATGGATCTTCTCTGATTAATTGCAGCACAGAAAGCCAGTGAGACTGGTGTATGAATAGTTGTTTTATTTAACAGATATCAATGAACTCACTCAAACTGTATACAACCTTATCTATCTAACCTATACAACCAGAATCAAAGGGTAACTGACTGGAAGGGGGTTTTATACTCCTCCTGCGTCAGTTATTGGTGATGTCACGAATGGAGGGAAGATTTGAATCTAAACAGTCTGTGATTGGTTGCTCTGGAGATTTGAAGAAATGTATTAACACAAAGCTTAACAGCTCATATCCAACAAACCCTTTCTTGTTAAAAATGTATTCAAATGTCAATGCTATTAATAGATTAAACATATACTTGTATAAGTTATACAACTAGTCCCATCTTTTGTATCAGATAGTGATGCTGGTCCTTGGGTAGAGTTTTGGTGAGGGCATCAGCAGTTTGCTCTTTGGTCTTACAGTATGAAACCCATCCTCACCAATTGCCTCACGTGCTTGTATTTAATGTCAATATGCCTTTACCTGTGGCCAATGGCATCTGCCTTTGAAATGTCTATGGCAGCCTTGTTGTCTTCTCGTAAGACGATGGGGTACAGTGGCTCTTTCCACAAGTTCGAAATCAAGTCATTGAACCACACAAGGTTGTTTGCTGCCTTTGACAAGCAAACTTACTCTGCCTCAGCGGTTGAGGTGGATATAAGTTTCTGTTTTCCGGAATATCAATGCATTTGGCTTCCATTCAAGAAAACAATGTACCCAGATGTGCTTTTTCTCGTCTTGGCATCGCCAGCCCAGTCTGCGTCGCTGTAACATGTGATTTTGGGTGATTCAGAAATGTTAGGTTCTAGTAATAACAGAGAGTCAGCTGTACCCTTCAAATATCTGACCAATCTCTTCACGCTGTTCCAATGAAACATTGTGGGCCTCTGTACATGCCTGGATAGCAGGTTTACTGATAAAGCAATGTCTGGCCTGCTCCAGTTTGCGATATAGAGTAATGACCCAATTAATGATCTATACAGGGTGTTCTCGCAAAACTCTTCACTCTCTAAGTACATGTTTTTTAAAAAGTCTGTCTGCATGGGAGTGTCGCAGGGTTTGGCTCCAGTCATTGCACTTGCTTACCAGTTCCAAGATTTTGTCTTTTTGAGTTAACCCAAACCTCTTTTCAGTCTTTATGATCTGGATGCCCAAGAATTTGTCAATCCTCCCTAAAGACTTTAGAGTGAAATGCCTTTTTAGATCAGTAGCGAATTTGTCGCACTTTGCTTTTGACTTTCCAATGTACAGAATGTCGTCCACATATATCAACACCTTTTCTTTTTGCTCTTTGTCACCTCTGATAAACACGCATTCATCAGCTGATGAGGTGGTAAAGCAGTTGCTTTTTGTTAAGCAGTTGTACCACCTCCGTCCCAACTGTCGTAGACCATATAAACTTTTGTTTAGCAGCCAAATCGTGCCTTCTTGCCCACTGATGCCCTTTGGAGTCCTTGCGTAAATCTTTTTATCCAATGGGGCATGGAGATAGGTGGTCTGTATATCAAACTGGTACACATTGTCCCCATTGATGACAGAGGTCACTAAGGCCGTCTTTACACTCTCAGCTCGCACAGTGGGTGAAAACGTGTCTACATAATCATCTGGGAACATTTGGGAGAATCCCTGTGCCACTAATCTAGCTTTGTACAAAAATTTATTGTCTTCAATTGATTTTATTTTATAAACCCATCTGGGTCCAACCAAGGTTTTGTCCTCAGGTAGTACAGAGGGTGTATACACGTTCAGTTTCTTTAGACTTTCCAATTCAGCGTCCCTGGTGCTTTTCCATTTTTTTTGTTCTGATTGGGGAAGCTCTAATATATCCTCGAATTTGGTTGGTGTTGAGGAGACCTGGTGTAGGGATGCAATGTAGCCTTCATATCTTTTTGGCCTTATCCCTCTCGTTGACCTTATGGGTCTTTTTCTGGTCTCCTCCTCTCTACTGGGATTCTCAGAAGAGCTAGTCTCTTCGTTGTCACTGTCACTACTGCTTTGGTCTCTCGTGGCACGGTGTCCCTTCCTCCAGGCCTTTCCTTTATCTAATGGCTTCCTATTTCCCTGCGAGGGAGTTGGAGGTGAATCCTCCTTCTCTGAGTCCGAGCTTTCCTCATCACTGGAGGATTCCTCGTTATCAGTGTCCTCTGACCTTCTTGGTATTTTTTGGGTTAGGATCTCATTTGCGTGGATTCAGCTCCAGTTTTGGTTGTTGTTAAAGTTTGCAGATCTGGAGATTGTAATCCTGCCGTTTCCCCCCATGAATCTGTAGGCTTTGGAGCCAGGTTCGTTCCCTACGAAAATTAATTCCCTGGATCTCCTATCACTTTTGTGTCTTAGTTCACTTGGTAAGTGAATGTTGGCTTTGGTTCCGAATATCTGGAGGTGCTCTAAGTTGGGTTTGTATCCATGTACCATCTCATATGGGGTTGCTTCAATTGAGCTTGACCAGAGGCGGTTTAGTGTGTAGTTTGCGTATAAGACCACCTCCCCCCAATAGGATCCGTCAAGATCAGCATCCTCCATCACACACCTCATCATTGCCTGTAGGGTGCCATTTTTTTGTTCTGCAACTCCGTTCTGAATGGCCGAGAAGGGGGAGGTTCTCAGGTGGACAATACCTTTGTCTCTAAGCCAATCTTTAAATTTGGTTGAATGGAACTCAGTTCCACGGTCTAATTTTGGTATCATACTGGGTTTCAATCATATGATACAATTCTTGAAATTTTGAAAAGGTCTGATCTTTAGACTTCATAGGAAATACGAATCCATACCTACTGAAGTCATCTACGACCATGAGGAAGTACCTGTTATGCCTGATTGAGGGCTTCAATGGGCCCTCCAGGTCCATGTGCATCAGCTGAAATGGGTGTTTAGAGCAGAGCTTGGACGTTTTAAGTGTGGCCTTGACCCTTCACTTAGAACTCTTACAAATGGCACATTCCATGAAAGTGTCACAATCTAGCACCTTTAGGCCCCTGGCATATTCTGACATTTTAAGTACTACAGGAAAGCTAATGTGTCCCATTTTCCTGTGCAGAAGGTGTGCACAGTCTTTGTGTAAGGGTTTGCCTATAGAGACCCCACAGGTTTCACCAAATTCTACAATTCGGGGTTCAAGATTGAACTCTACGTTTTTACCTGTTTTCTTCTTGGGCTTGCCAGTTCGTAAGCAGCTTTTAACTGTTGCCCACTATGCTGGCTGGAGTCACTGTCCTGACTTTCTAGATCAGATTCTTTGTCTGTTTCTATGTTCCCCACTCTTGTGATGGGAGAGTAGTATGGTAGTCCATCCAAGACCACTACCTCCCCAGCGTCACATCCATCATAGGTCACGTATGCATGGACTCCTTTGAACAAGACCTCAATTTTGGGGTGCTTGCTTAATCTTAGGGCACTGAGCAGGTTGTATGTGATTTCGGGTACATACAACACACATCAATCACTTTGCCCAAGCCTGGAATATACACAGTGCCTGACCCCAAGACTTTTGTGCTTTTGCCAGTGGCCACTCTGACTTTGGCGTTGCGTTCCGTGAATGTGCGGAAGAGCGCCTTGTCCTTTATCATGTGCTTCGATACTCCAGAGTCAGGAAGCCACAGGTGTTGGCACTGTTCCCTATCCATGTGATGTGTTTCATCTACCATTATGTGTGAAAAGTCCCCTGTGAAATCAAACTTCCCCTTCTTATGTCCACTTCTTGGACTCTTACTCCTTCTGGGACTTGATGGGGGACTTATGTGCTCCCTCTTGGGTGTAGGTGACCTGTATCTTTGTTTGTGTCCAGGAGGGGACCTTCTCCTTGGTCTACGTCCAGGGGGAGACCTGTTCCTGGGACACTGTTTTTTATAATGGTTTCTAGAATCGCAAATAAAACATTCAGAGAGGTTAGTACTGCCCTCAAAATTAGCCCTTCTAGGTGACCCTCTCTCCTTGTGGAAGGATGCTCTATCCCTTCTGAGGTTATCCTCAGCAATCAATTTCCCAGACAGGACCTCAAGGGACAGATTGTCATAGCAGGAGTCATTCAATTGAGAAATAAAATTATTCCATGTTTGGTCTAAAGAATTTATAATTATGTTGATTAGATTCTGCTCTGTGACCGGCTCCCCTCTATGGCCTTATTCATTCCTCATTGAATTCAATTTGCATAAATGCTCACTCATTTACATATTGGGTTTCAATTTGGCTGCATGAAATTCCCTTGAGATCCTGGTGGTTGTGTTTCTATTCTTTGCATAAAATAGTTTAAACATTTTTTCCCACAATTCCTGCACTGTAAGATTATGGGGCATACTGGCATAAATAGTACATTCTATAGACAGTAACAATATACAAAAAACTTTATGGTGAAGGCAGTCTATTTCCATGGACCAGGGTCTACTAGGGGGGTCTAATAATAAAAACAATATGTTTTCCTTCATTAATACTACTTGTAAATTCTTAGACCAGTTTAGCAGATTCCTGCCAGATGCTGACAGTTTTTCAAAAGAAGCAGGAAGGTAATTTGGACTACCAGCTGAAGTATTGCAAAGGTGGAGCTGTCCATGATTTTGAATTTCCCGGTATTGGCAGAATGGCATTGGTATAGTAGCAGTAGGCTTGTAGCTGATAGGCTGCTCTTACTGCCATTCTCTTGTTGTGGGCGGATCTCCGAGAAGCTTCTGCGCATGCGCGAGTGCCATTTCGCTCTGGACTCCGGCGGTAAAGATTCTCTCTGCCGGAGCTCTGAAGACTGGCCTGAAGAGGGAGCTCGAAGCCTCTGCGCCGGCTGCCTGGTCGCCGAATATCGCCTGGGAAGTCGCTCTCGCCACGAAGGTGTTGGATTTAGGCCTCGAAGCGGCAAAACCTGCCAGAGGCTGAAGAGCTGGAGAAGATGGCCATCAGGAGAGGTTCGCCGCTAGGCGCACTTCCTTGGCACTCACAAGAAAGTCGGCTGGAACCCTCGTCGTGGACAGGGCAGGTGAGGAGACGACCATCGAAGGGTGGTGGAAGTCATCCCTGGCTGGTTGGCATCGGAGACCCTGGGGTAACTGGATTGAGGTTCCGAAAGCCGCGGTAAGGGTCTCCAGTGCTTGATCAATCTCTCGCCCGGTAGGCGAGCACTGGCGTCCCTGGGTCTAGCTTGTCGCGGCTTCACTAGCCGCTTGGACTTGGTGCCAGTCAGGCTGAACCGGTGGCAAGTTCGGGGTGGCCAGGCTTGGCGGCTCCACTGTCACCGGTGTAGCAAGCCTTCGAGCTGGCTGATTGTCAGGGGCTGCCGCAGTGGTTGGCACTGCATATTGGGCAGCTTTGTAATAGTGCCTGGGCAGTCTCTGGGGGATATAGTCATTATATAGTGAGGTTTCCGCTCCCCTTGGACTTATTTCCCTGAAGTTTAAGGGCTGACAGGGCGCCATTTTCTTTGGCGGGAAATTTGAATTTGGCGCCGTTTGTAGGTCTCCCACCATAGAGCCACCGGCCTTCATAGGGATGTCGGGGCAGGACTGGACAGATCTTACCAGTCCGATGCCTTCAGTCGGTAGTCCTCTCCTCCCCGATGTCGTCCCAGCTCCAGTCCTAGACGTTTGCTGAAGCAAGGCTTTTAGGTCGGCTATTGGGTCTTCGCTTGCTGCCGGCAAGCCGAACGCCTGGAGTATAGCCGACCTCATTTCAACTTGCTCAGCTGCGGTCATAGGCACTGTTGATGTGGCCATTGTCCCTTCTTCCTCTTCTTCCTCGATGTCTCCACTGGACAGGATGGAAGGGGTCGGAAGGGTCGCTTGCTGCTCTAGCGCAGTTGTTGGTAGACCGGGTCTCAAACCGCTCGCCATGAATTCTTCCATTCCCTCAGCTGTTGTTATATGAGACGCTTCGTCCGAAGCTGTCTCCATCAGGGTTGCCTCTAGAGATTCCTGAGCCGCCATTCTCTGGGTGGTGGATCTGGTCAGGATTCTGCTTTC
>JANHJO010002264.1:85481-95739 GCA_032468235.1 Pseudoxyrhopus heterurus | reverse complement strand
TAATGTGTTCTCTTTTTATGTGAGTTTCTTGCAAGCAAATTATGTCTAGTCTCATTTTTTGCAATTTATTAAAAGTTCGATTTCTTTTGTTAGGAGAATTTAATCCATTTATGTTTTTTGAGAGGAGCTTTGTCTCTTCTTCCATTTTTTTGATTATTTATTTGTTATTTATTTTCCTTATTATTAAGTTTTGTGTCTGTTAAGGAAATTATTAGACTAATTAGCTGACTTAATAGGTAGATACTAAGCAACGATTTATAATTTGAAAATAGGAGAGGTAGTCAAGAAGGATTTATTTAAAGAAGCATAAATCTGGGGAATAAATTAATTAACCAATTAAGTAGTCAAACACTCTAAACTAAATTGGATAGAGGATTATAAAGGATTGTATAATTCTGATTGTTCAGAGGTTTATGCTATTGTGGAGAAATTATTTCTGTGCCCCAGAGATGTCTAGTAACCCAGTCAAAACAGGAAAGAAAGCAGTGCCCATGTCATCTCCAATAACTGCACCACCGATAAAACAGAGATCAATAGAAAACATGCTGAGTTCGGAAAAAATAGAATCAACGCAAAGTATCCAAACAATGTTCCAGAACATACAAGATTCGATAAATAAAAATCAAGAAGTCATGTTAAAAAATCATGAAGAACTTAAGAAGGAGATGGGGAATAAGAAAGGAGGTCTGAGAGTGGTAGATGAAAAAATAGAGACCATTCAACAGACAATCGCCAAAAATGAACAAAGAATACAAGAAATAGAATTAAAATCGGAACGGTTAGAAGGGAAGTTGGAGAAATTGGAACAAAAACAGTTTTGGTATTATAAAGGTTTGGAAGAAGAAATTATCTCCTTATCTATGGATAGAGCAGCATTCTTTCTCAGATTTCAAAACTTGGTAGAGGAAAAAGGAGAGAATTGAAGAGAATTGATGGCAGGAATCTTGGAAGATTTGTTACAGAAAGATAAACATCAACTACAGAACGATATCGACGAAATCTTTAGAATACGTACAAACTATGCCAGAACCCACAATCTCCCGAGAGAGGTGCATGTCAGATTTGCAAAGAGAGTGATCAGAGACGAGATTTATAAGATAACGAGAGAGGAACCAATTATATATAGAGAGAAGGAGGTTATAACTTTAAGACAAATTCCAAGAAGGGTAAGGGAATTGAGAAAACACTATCAATTTCTGACCGTACAACTAACTAAGTTCAAAATACTGTTCAGATGGCTACTCCCGGAAGGAATCTTTATTTCATGGAAGGAGAAGAAATATAAAATAGATTTGGTGGAAGACGCACAACAATTTTTCGAGCAACATTTTTCGACTACGGAGGAGCAAGAAACAGAGGAAGAAATAGAAACTAGAAACCAAGAAGAACAATGAGAAGGAGAAAGAAAACACTTGGAGGGGGCGAGGGCGAGGAAAGAGCGGGAGGAATTCGAAGGAGCAAGAAGCAAAAATCAAAGAGACACGAGAAAAGCAAGAACTGTACAACCTATATACAAGTAAGGGAAAATACATGGATATTTTCAAAGACATTATATAAGGAACGCTTTATTGTTAGTGTGGGAGAAAGTTAGAGAGCAACACTATTTGAAGATACCAGTCTGGCTTTCGACAATGGAAGCACTTATCCATCCAAATGTTATAAATATGGGAAATGTTGTTAGATATAAACATATTTTGAATGAAAAGGGTGAGCTCAAAACTAAACAACAATTGAACGACCAAGGGATTGACTTGGTCTGGTATGCACAATTGCAAATACAGTCAAGATATGAGAAAGACACAAAACTATATGGTTTTTATAATGAACTGACAGAACTGGATAAGATCCTAACAGGAAGAGATGAAAGATTGATTAAAAAATTGTACAGCTATTTATTGGGTATTAAATTGGAAGAAGAACAGGTAAAGGAAACAATGATAGTATGGGCAAAAAATTTTGGTTATGCAATAGAATTGGACAAATGGCAGAAACTTTGGGACAGGAACTATAAATTAACCATGTCAACAGCGTACAAAGAAAATTTGTATAAGATATTTTATAGATGGCATTTGGCATGGGCAAGGCTGGCAAGGCTGTTTAAAGATAAATCAGGTAAATGCTGGAAATGTCACCAGACACCTGGATCGTATTATCATATGTGGTGGACATGCGTAGAAGCCAAATAATACTGGACAAAAATACACACATGGCTGGAGAAAATGATACAACAGCATATTGATTTAAAACCTGAAATATTTTTGTTGGGGATCTTACCTGAAAATTATAGTAAAGAAAATGCATATTTGATTATTCATGTATTAACTGCAGCTAGAATTGTATTTGCACAAAATTGGAAAAGTGAAGACATGCCTACTGAAGAGAGTGTGATTAGGAAAATATTAGAATGTGCAGAAATGAATAGGTTAACATTGGCAATTAAAGAGAAGGAACAAACGGAATATTATAAGATATGGGAATTATTCTATCGATGGCTAGAGAATAAATATGAAAGCTACAAATAAAAGAAGACTAGTGAAATATAGAAAATATGCTAATAGAATTAAATAAGTTAAGATGAGAATTGTGATAAGAATTAGATATACTATGTATATTAATATTAAGAGTAGAGAATTAATACTAATGTAATGAATATGGTTGTAAAATGTTAATTGCTGTTGCACAAGATATTTGTGTCCAGACGACACAGTGTTTAATGGATGATGGATGGTTTGTAAAATAAAATAAAAAACTTAAAAAAAATTCCTGTGGAGGTAAAGGCGGCTAAGTGCGCACCTGAAATCGGTGCGCAAAAGACGGAGCCGCCTCTTTGATTTTGCCCACAGTAGCCTGGGAGAAGAAGAGTCCAGTTATCAGGCTGCTGATAAAGAGTCTGTGGAATCCGCAAGATTGGGTGGTGGTGTGAAAAAAAGAGTTTGGTTCAATCCACTGGGTTAGCAACCTGCTTAAAGGACGATGGGGGAGATAATGCCAGTCCCACCTTATCAATGCTTAGGCACCATGTCTCTGTTTCATACATCAGGCTTTAGAGAATGTCAAATGATTTCCTCCCCACCCTTCAGATTGCAGGTAGTCCTCGACTTACAACAGTTCCTTTAGTGACTGTTCAAAGGAACAATGGCCCTGAAAAAAGGGACATGGCCATTTTTACACTAATGGCCTTTGCAGCATTCCATGGTCAAGTGATCAACATTTGGAGGCTTGGCAACTGACTCATATTTATGACAGTTGCAGAATCCTGGAGTCACTTGATCACTTTTTGCGACCTTCAGACAAGCAAAAATCAAGGGGGAAACCAGATTCATTTAATAGCTGTGTTACTAACTTAACAACTGCAGCGATTTGCTTAACAACTACGACAAGAAAGGTCCTAAATGGGGCAAAACTCACTTAACAAATGTCTCACTTAGCAACAAAAATTAAGGTTGTATGTTGAGGACTACCTGTAGAATATGGCAGTGACTGAATCTGTTGGGCACAGTGAAGTGTTTGGGTTAAGAACACAGCTATGTAGGGTTTCATAAAGTAGTTTTTCCTGTTCTGTCTGGTTAGGGCATGCAGATGAGACATTCAGAATTCAAAAAGAATTATTACACAAATGACCTAGAACTCTTCCATTAATTAATCATTCTCTACATTGCCTCATGCAGTGAAAAATATGGCATATAGATTTTTTACGTAAGATATTCAGTGCAATTATACTTGCTTTCCTGGACATTAGTTCCACTCTATTGGCAATTATTCCTTTGTTATTGTGTGTGGTGTTGCAGCCAAAATTTGTTCCACTTACAAATGTTTTTTATTAAATTATAAACCAGTTAACTCCTAAAATTAGAGGTAGATCAATTTTAAAATGTTTTGATAGGAATCAATTCCTGATTGTATATTTTTAAAAGCTTTTGTTGCATAATTTTCTAGAGTGTCCTTCTAAATTTTGCACCTATTAGATAGGCTGATATTTTACTTCATCAGTTGCTTCTACAATCACTTTCTTGATTGATTGCTTTGTCATGATCTGAAGGATATAGTTCTCAGTGACTTAGTTAATTGATGAAGGTCCAAACACTTCAGTAATATGTTCTGAATACAACTACTTTTGATATGTATTTCCTTGCTCTTTAGACAGAATTGTAGTTATCTCCCTTTTTACATTACTACTTTGTAACACTGGTAGGCAACTTTATCAGCCTAAAAGCCCACATTTGGTGCTGGATCAGGAGTTGTGTACCCATGCAAACACAACTGCCTTAACTACTGGAAAAAAGAGGATGATTCATCTTTTCTTCTGCTGATCTTTCTCTAGATTGCATTCTTCCTGTTACTATTGTTTATTAAGAAAGTAAGGGCTTTTATTGGGCTGGAGAATCTCCAACATTGGCAGTGGTAGCTTTTCTAACCCAATTGGGGTTTACAACTAGACTAATGATTGATCGTCAGGTTGCCAGGGGGAGCTATCAAGTGATGGAGACTACCTGGGGTTGCCCAGTGCTTAGAATGATGGATAGGGAACGCCTTAATTCAAATTTATAAGAAGTGTCACTTTGGCAAATTGATACGTCTTAAATCTAACCTACAGACTGGACTTGGGACTGAAATGAATCCGTTCAGGCAGAACTTCCTAGTGGAAAGTAGGAATATAAACAAAAACACGTTTTAATAGAAAAATACACAAGCTTTTTATGTCTGAGGGTTGCATTTCATCTTTGTTGTGCCTGAGTCACAGTCCTGGAGTTAAGTGGGTTTAAGAGAAAAGATGGGTGAGACCAGGAATTGGATTTGGATCTCATTTATATTCAATGCAAGTATATAAACGATAAGATTTGTGTCATTTGAAGAGAAACCAGAGTATTAACTTCAATTAATATTATACCCAATTATTTAACAATTGTGCCTTTTCTATCACATTTCTATTGCAATTTGGCAGCAATTGGCAGTGGCTATAATGCTGCACTCAAAGCTGCTTTGATGAGCCTTGTTGGCCTGGGACTCCCAAGTTCCTCACCTTTCCCCCCCTACCCTTTCTCAATTAGCATCCTGTTTTTCTTTCTTTACTGGCCTTACGTTAGTAGTTGCCATTCACTATTTCTGTGAAACATTTTCTGCTTGCATGCCTGTGGAATAAATTCCAAAGGCATGCAAAGCAACTAGCACAAGTGTGAGCTAAGATGTTGGCACTCAAAATCTACTCACAAGCCATATGAAGTGTTTGTGGGGGCCAATTTTGTAAACATTGATGGTTAGAAAATATATAGCCTCCTGTAATCCTGTGATGTTTGGAAGAAAACAGAGAGAAGCAAATATGGAAATTCCTACTGTGCCTGACTTTTGCTTGGTACCTCTGTCCCCCATATGTCTGGCTTAGTTTTTCCATCCCAAATCAAACGGGGAAAACATTTTAATTGCATTTTCTTATTAATCCTTTATTGACAAAAAAAATGTGAGTTATGACCTTTTTCCACAGTTATGACCTTTGCAGCATCCCCATGGTCACATGATCAAAATTCAGATGCTTGGCAAATGGTTGATATGACTGTTGCTCTGTCCAAAGATCATGTCCCCTTTGGCGACCTTCTGACAAGCAAAGTCAATCGGGAAGCCAAATTCATTTAACAACCAGGTGACTAACTTATCAATTGCAGTGATTGATTCACTTCAAATTCACTTAACAACTGTGGCAAGAAATGTCATAAAAAGGGGCAAAACTCATTTAACAAATGTCTCACTTAACAACAGAAATTTTGGGCTCCGTTGTGGTCATAAGTCAAGACTACCTGTATTGTTTTCTGTTAATTCAGCCTTCCTAGCCCAAATGTCTTTCTTTTACACCCCCTATTTTTGCGATCAAGGCTGCCCTTATTCTATTATCCTACCACCACCACACAGCCACCATTTTTCTCTCTATATCATAGAGGAGATAATACAGATAGTCCTTGATTAATGACTAAAATTGAACGCAAAATTTCAGGTGCTGTTGTGAAATGAAGAATACTGTTGTGAAGTGGATTTTGCCCCATTTTACGACCTTTCTTGCCACAGTGGTTAAGTGAGTCTCTGTGGTTATCAAGTTAATAACACGGTTGTAAAGTAAATCTGGTTTCTTCCTTTGATTTTGCTTGTCAGAAGGCCGCAAAAGATGATCACATGAGCCCAAAACACTGCAACCATCATAAATATGAATTGATTGCAAGGTGTCCAAATTTTGATCACAGAACCACAGGGGAAGCTGCAGCGATTGTAAGTGTGAAAAAGTCTTAAATCACTTTTTTCAGTGCTGTTGTAACTTTGAACAGTCACTAAACAAATGGTTGGAAGTCAAGGACTACCTGTATTCTTTTCCATCCCATAATGACTTTATTGGCGTTTCCTTCATTCCTCCCTTTTTTCCCTCTTGTCCTCTCTGATAGTCTCATTGCACCTTGTTTCTCTTATATTTTCCTGTTATTTTTTTCTTCCTTAAATTCATGATTCTCTCCACACACTCAGAAATCCTCTTGCTGTCTTTTTTTTTTGCTAGCCCTCCCTATTTTGGGGTGGGGGGGCTGTACTCCAATCATGGTACTTCCATTTTCCCAGCAGTTCCTATCCCAGGAGCACTTGGGATGGCACTTAAGCTGACAGCAGTGTCTGAAAACTGGTGACAATGCCAACGTACCTTCAAGTCAGTGGAAGAGCAGTGGGGATATTTCTGATGGGCTCTTTGATGGCTTTTCTAATGCCAAACAGAGGGGTGAACTAGCTGTAAGCCATAGCTATAAGCCAATATCGCTCTTACCAACTGGGGAAACTTATTGCCCTTAAGCTGCAGAAAGGAAAGCACTTAACTCTTCATGAGTCCTCTTCAGGCTGGATAGAAGATGACTCAGACTTGCTTCTTTACCAGCTGAGGAAAAAACCTGAAATTCAAGGTGGTTTTTTTTTCATATTCCTAATTGTGGAATAAGAGGGAACATTTTGTCTCCTACCGTACTCCAGATAACAAAACAGGGCATAACTGCGGCAATACAAACTACAGATTGTAATTACGCTAGAGTCTGATGCAAATTAATCATCAGCCATTCCAGAGCTGCTAATTATGGAAATCAATTGTGTAACAACTGTTATCACCAAATAATTGTATAAGGATAGCACTGCTTTTTAAATGTGTTATTTCTTTTTTAAATAAGCTACTTTTTCTTCCACACGACTTCTTTATTAGCAAAAATTTTAATTACTATTAAGCCAAGTGACTTATTAGAAAGAAAGAAAATTAAGGGTATCAATATATGCACACCCCAAATTTATGAATAGTCTTCAAAATAAGACACTCAGTAGTAGAAAGCCCATTTAAGCGTAGAGAGAGAGATGGGGTTTTCAGACTATTTATAACTGATGGGGAATGAGTGATTCCCACCGTGCACCGATTATTTGCAACAATAAAAGGCTGTCATATCTCTCCTGTTATCTATTGGTCAATTTCTAAACCCTCAGAAAATAAATCAAAGGAACATAAGCATTTACAACAGCAATGAATCTTCCAAAATAATCTATATATAATAACCTTTATCCTCCTCCCTTCCCCAAAACCTGTATAGTGCATGACCTACATCACAGGAAGTGATGTTGCATTTTAGCATTATAATACAAATAACTAACTAAACTCACTCTATTATTCTCTAAAGAAACAGATTAGTGTCCAAAACCTGCAGAACAATTACTTTTTATTGGAGTATGTGTAGATATAGAGTAGTTAAAGGATGTTTTAAATGAAGTATTGCCATTCTATAATTTTATGATTGCAAACAATCAAAAATAAGACGAGACTGCATTCTGGGTACTTGTTCTCTAGTGTTTTTTTCTTGTTGCAAAAACAGAATTGTAGAAAGTGAGGCAAGGATTATAGAAAGTGAGGCATAGCAGTATCCATTCTAGGACCCAATGCTTTTCCTGGAATGGGTGGAGTCCAAAGTGTGAGTCTCAATTTATATAGGGATTTTAATGAGTAAAGCCTTCTTGAAATCCTGTCCTTAAAAAGGCCCTTGAGTCTTGACATGCCCTGCAAAGGCTGTAGCGCTTCAATCACTAGAGTTTTACTCTTCTGCCTTAAGAGGTCAACACCAAAGTCCTGAGTCCGTTTGAAAGTCTGTGATCAATATGATTGATCACACCGAGTTCCAATTAATTTATGATTGAATAAGTTGCGAAATAACGGAATGAGAAGACTACCGAATTGCATTGGATAATGTATATCCAGTTTAGGGCTATTAGAACTGGCATTGATATCACTGACCTGCTTCTCAAATTTATTTCTTAAAGGAGGATGATTAGTTTGATTTTTCACTACAGTAAAGTATAAATCCAAATCTAACAGGTGAGAAAAAATAAGGGCAGCAGGAATGAAAATGAAAAGATTTGGAACTAGAATATAAGTAATTAACGATTTTTGCTTATTTGGTGCTCTTATGGTGATGCAATATTTTCGGTTATAGTGGCTTCGTGGGTCTCTTTACATTATCTGTCTAAGTAAATCCAAGCACAAAAGCATGATGATTTTCCATCACTGACCTGACACTTGTTAGTGTTCCCCTTCCATCCAGAAGCTTCTGACGTTTCAATACAAAAGTGATAGATTTCACTGGCATTATTTTTCCCCCTTTTTCCAAAAATAAGGAACAAGAGTTAGAGGTGTCTGGTAGATAAATTACCTCTATTTCATTCTTTAATGTCATCTTCTTCTTCTTCTTTTAAAAAAGCCTGAAACTGGCTAAATAGAAAAATGGAACTGGGTTAGAACAATAGTGAATATTTTATTTTGCAACGTTGGGAAGTGCAGTCTAACTGAAACCTTTGAATACTTGCTTGGAGGAGAGGTTGATTGTGTGACTGTATGCATGGCAAATAGGAGATTTTTGGAGGGAAAAAAATCTTACTGATTCTTTCTATTGAAAAATTGGAGTAGATTTTACTCATTTTGTCTATTTTAATCACATGATTAACAAACTATTTTAACTGTAATATGACCACAATTACATGCTGTTTGATTTATGAAGATTGCCCTAAAGATTCTTGGAATTGCTGCTGAATACTAGCAGTCTAATCTGATATATGTTTCTCTGGCAGATTTTGAAGCAAACTTTCTCAGGCTTATTGACAAGATAACCAATGGTTCTAGGATTGAAATAAACCAAACAGGTAATTATTATATATTTAGTGCTGTCAACATAAATGGAGCTCCAGTCTTTTGGAGCTGGTGGCATATTTGGAACTTCAGAGAACATAATCGTTTAAAAGCACTATTTTACTAATATGTTGTCTGTCCTTCCTTTTATCCTACCCGTTTTGATGGACATCTTCCTTCCTTCTACTTCTTCTCAACTATATCCTTTTTCTAAGCAATTGAATCTGTGACCAGACTAAGTATTATATTGCAACTGCCCATCACTTTTTTTTCTAAAAAAAAGTTTAAGGGGTCCACTTAGGCTAGTTTCCGATTTTTTTAAAATTAAACAACATAAAGAGAGGTTGCTCATGGAACTTGATGGCTGCTAAGGAAGGTGCCCGTAGTCATATTTGTGTCATCATGAACCACACTGGGAACCTAACTTTGCATAGCACATGGGAGCTTCCATTGAAGAGTTACACCTTTCAGTTGGAAAGTAGATATGGGAGGAAATATAGAATTGATGCAGTAGATGAAAAAAAAATGTGAGTATGTCAGTTGCAAGTGCTTAAGTTTGTGGATTTAGAGATCTGGAAAAGGGAATGGGTATTTTCTTTTATTATTATTCATTTTTATTATAGAAATAGTTGCAAAGTGAAAACAATACAAAATTAAAGAAAAGCAAAAGTAAAGTTAAAAATGAAAAGTAAATAGAAAAGAAATAAAAGAAGAAAAGGGGAGACAGACAAACAAAAATGTAAAGAAGTGACTTCCAATCTTCTTTGCAGCAGTTAGAATGCATTTATCCTTTATCCTCTCTCTCTAGGGTTACACTATGACTCTCTTTTTTTCATGTTCTTCCCCTTCTAATAATCGAGCCCATAAATCACAAGTTTATTTTTTGTATTTTTCAGCAAAAGGTCCATAAAAGGTGTCCAGACACTAACAAATATAATTATTATCTTTTTCCTAATCAAGCAAATCAATTTTGCCATTTCTGTAAATTATATCTACTAAGGGAATATGTATTTTCTTGTTTTGTAAGGCTTTCTTTTATTTGTAGTTATGGGTAGATTCGCTTACAGGACACCTGATAATGCAAGT
>JANHJO010002264.1:16732-36062 GCA_032468235.1 Pseudoxyrhopus heterurus | reverse complement strand
AGTCAGCATATTGTCCCCAACAATCTGGGTCCTCATTTTACCCATCTCGGAAGGATGGAAGGCTGAGTCAACCTTGAGCCTGGTGAGACTGGAACTGCCAAATTGCAGGCAGTCAGCAGAAGTAGCCTGCAGTACTGCACTCTAACCACTGCGCCACCGGGGCTGATAATGTTAAGATAGAAAACTCATGCTTATTCATCTCAGCACATAGCATTGATTGTATACTTTTTTTGTAATTTGCATTTTATTGCTTCACATTCTCTATCCCATTTTTTTCTCCTTGTCTTTTACAGGAAGCTGAATTTCATTCATTAAAAGAAGCTCTTTCTTTTGTATCATTAATCGATGGATATTATAGATTAACAGCGGATGCTCATCATTACCTTTGTAAAGAAGTAGCACCTCCTTCAGTTCTTGAAAATATCCAGAGCAATTGCCATGGGCCAATTTCGTAAGTAATACTTTGTTCTAACACTTACCTTGGGAATGGATAACCTTTTGAACTAGAGGCACAGCAGATCCTAGGCTAGGCATTTGGGAACACAGTAATCATTGCGTACATTAGCCCTGCTCACTTGTACACACAATTTGCCTCCATATTTACAGATGCAACTTGGATCATATTGAGGAAGAAGCTTCTTTCTAGCCGAGAAAGCAGGTTAAAATAGCTTTGTTCTTGCTCTTGTTGTTACTGCTAGCAGTAGACGAAGTTCAAAAGCAAAAGACAAAAAGAGAAAGATCAAAAGCAAAAGTTTCCTGCAGCTGCCAATCAGCAAATGTCTGGGACCAGTGTAGTTAGCAGGGAGTCATGGCAGATGGGAGTTGGATTACCAGGGGTCCTGAGTGCTGCAGATGAGAGGAAGGGAGATAGATGTTCATTTGTATCAACCAACTTCTTGGTGTGTCTATGAAAAAAGAATTAGTAACAGTTTTTTGGATCCACTTTAACTTGTTTTAATTGATACATATCTCCATCCAGACTCTCAGATTTTATCTATGCACACACACACTAGTTATTTGAATGATTTTTGTGGAATATGGAAAATTGCTAACAAAAGAAATTAATCTTGGTACAGACTACTTCCTGTTCCTTTCATAAAGACGAGGAAAAAAATATGTCGTGAGTAGGAATGTATGTGATTCTGTATAATATATCCCAGTTCTGAGCAATTTAATATATTAGCATCTTCCAGTTAAGGTACTGATGAATTATAAAATCAAGTGAGTATTGCATAGGAAAAAAGTCACAATGTCACTCAGAGAAAGTCAGATATTAGTCTCCATCTTTAGGAAATCACCTTATCTTGATGGAAAACAGAATTTATTTTTTGTTTAACCGGAGCACGAGTAATTCTCTGAATTGTGTCCTTTATAGCCTGCCAAATTGCTTCAAACCTCTTCTGATTTTCCATTTTATTTTAAAATACGTTTTAATTATTTTAATCTCTGTTGAGACTGTCCCATTTTGTCCTGTTCAATTAAAGATGGCCCTCAAAGTACAACCATTTGTTCAGCAACGGTTCGAGGTTATGTCATGGTCGCCAAAACAATTGCCATTGTAGCACCCCCCCACCCCCACAATAACGTGATCAGAATTTGGGCGCTTGGCAACCTGCCGGTACTTAAAATCGTAGGGATGCTTAATTCCCTCCAACTGTTTACCTCCCATCCCTGCCCTTTTGGCCAGCCTGTTGGTCTTGCCACCCTGTACTTGCTGGCCCTGTCACCCTTACCATACTGTGCTTGCCATCCTTGTCATGCTGTATTCGCTGGCCCTGCTGGCTGTACAGCCCTCAGCTAACCTTCACCACCACCTCCTTCCTGCAGCTGCTGCTGAGACACAACTGGTCTGGCCATTTATGTGGGGCAGCTGCTGGCTATGCTAAACCATGTTCCCACGTCTCCACCTGCCTTTTTTCCAAATCATTCGTAACCTCCTTGAGATGTTTTGGAGCTTCACATGGATCCAGCAGGGCCAGAGGAACGCAGCTGGATTGCTGTTGTTAAGCAATGAGTTAATGTGACATTACACTACAATCACATTGTTTAGTGTTGGGTATTCAGGTCCCAATTGCCATTGTAACTAGTTGTAAATTTTATTTGGTGGCATTCTGCTGGTGAAAGAACGGGTCAAGGAAATGGAAAATGATTTTAACCATTTTTTATTTACTAAAAGTAATGTGGAAAGAGTAGTCTTAGATCAGTCAAGAGACAAGAAGAGGAATTGCCATTTCACTGACAGATTATTTTTGTGAAAAATCTGCTATATACCAATATATTCTGTAATTCAGAAGTATCAGCTCTTTTTAATATTTTGTTTTTCCTCCTATTTTTTTTTAAACAGCATGGACTTTGCAATCAGTAAGCTGAAAAAAGCTGGCAATCAAACTGGCTATTATGTTCTCCGTTGCAGTCCAAAAGAGTTTAATAAATACTTTCTTACCTTTGCCGTGCAGGTTAGTATTAAGGATCCAGATTTCTAACTGCTTTGTTTATGCTTAAGACAAGATTTCAGTTCCTTTTATTTTGGTACCTCTGTTTTGACAATAGCATATGTAGTTATGAAAATTGGCAACAAATTGGATCAATATTTTATTAAGTCTCACTGTTAATTCAAGTGCCAAATAATATTTAAATGTTCAGAATTTGGTTGTGATTTATATCCATTTGTGTGAATTTGCCAATTGAACAGTAGCTTAGAAAGAGATACAGGAAGAGATTCAAACTTATCAAAGGAACTTCTAAAATGGTTTATAAAGATTATTAGCCTCAGCAGTTCTTCATTCAAAAGACACAGCACAATATTTATTATTCAGGAATAACTTATCAAGAAGTGATAGGTTTCTTCATTTGTTAAAAAAAAGTATATTATTCATAAGTATCTGCAATTTACTTTAAAAGTTGCAAATTTTGAAGAACATGCTGCTGGTGTTCTCATATATGTAACCTCTTAAATCACCAATTTTTGTGTCTATTGCTATTGTGATAATTTCTAAACAGAGTACAAAGCAATTAAAATGATTCAAGTTCAAAGCTTACTTTATAAAAAAAATCAAAATGTTTGTTATAGAAGTTTATTTTTTATATGCTAAAGGAACTGTTAGCAGTATAGTTCAGTTCCTTTGTATTAAACAAAGCTGAAGTGTTCAGCTGTGGCAATCCTTTGCTCCAGCAAGCTTTGTTGTAGATTAAAACAAAATTAGGCTTGCATTATGGGGCATTTATAGAGCAGATAAAATCGACCAGATTTTACATTTTGCATCTACTGGTATAAAAATTAATGTTATGATAGCTGGATATTCAGAGTAAAATTAAAACGTAATTTTGTTTCCTCTACCAACATATTCCATTGTTTGTAATGGAGTTTGTGTGATGAGTAAAAGTTAGAAAACTACAAAGGGACCAGTATTGAACTAGAATGAGTAATGCCCTATCCAGCCATTCCTTTGCCATAAAAACTGTTCTTTTCTATTCTCCCAATTTTTTAATTTCACTTGCCCACCCAATATGGCTACAAGATATTCCTAGTCCTGGTTGCCAAATTAGAATAATGCATGATATTTTATTAAATTTACAAAGTCACAAATAAAAGCATTGAATTGAAGTATCACTTTAAACTTTCCTTAAATTTTGCAGCAAGACAGCATAATTGATTATAAACATTGCTTGATAACAAAAAATGAAAATGGAGAATATAATCTCACTGGAACTAGAAAAAGTTTTACCAACCTTGTAGATTTGTTGAATTGTTACCGTACAGAAACTGTCCGATCGGATAGTATGATTTTCCAGTTTACCAGATGCTGCCCTCCAAAGCCAAAAGGTAAGCAATTTGAATTTTATTTGTTGAGGGTGATAATATTGTGTGGCTAACTGAATTAGAGAAATAGCTGTCATTTGAGAAAAATACAAAGACCTACGTTAAACAATAAAAGAGCAAAGGTTTTTAATAACATGGTTCATACACACACACACACACACACACACACACTGTGTATTCATAGCACACTGACAGACAGAAATTAGGATTAATAGATAAGATTAGATAGATGAGATGAGATAAGGATAGATAAAGAGGAAAGGAGGGGTGAGGAGCAGTTGCTATCTTCCTCTTTTACTGCACAGAACATTTTGCCTTGCAGAAGGGTGCTGTTCAAAATACTGAAGCTCCATTTCACAACAACCCCTCCCCACTGACCGATATAATTGGATCTTCTGGAGTTTTGGGAACGATTTCATTT
The DNA here is from genome assembly GCA_032468235.1 of Pseudoxyrhopus heterurus. Lineage (NCBI taxonomy): Eukaryota > Metazoa > Chordata > Lepidosauria > Squamata > Pseudoxyrhopus > Pseudoxyrhopus heterurus. The sequence goes on along the minus strand of JANHJO010002264.1, from coordinate 31,821 downwards.
TCAGTCCAGATTAAGTTCCATTTTCCTGCAATAAAAGTTATATGTTCCATTCAATGTCCAGAATGCATGGCACAAGTGATATCTGTGTGTACATATATTTGTGTATTTATGAACATTGGGATTAGGATAAGGAGGAAAGTAGTAAAAGAAGAATGTAAGTTGCTAACCCTAAAATATAGGAAGTTTTAAGTCATTCCATCTTTTACTAAAGAATTCTAAAATCTGTTTGGATTCCGTGCACTGTTAAACAAGCTTAGTGTCAGCCACTTTGGAGCTGCTGTGCTCTGGATGCTTGGAAAATGTTTCTTGGATGAGAAGTGAAACAACTTCAAAGAAAGTCCAGTTGCCTGTTGAAAAAAAGCACCTTTGGGAGAAACTTAATTGTATTTTTACTCCATGGCTGCTTCTTTCCCCATTTTTGTTCACACAACAGTGAGGGGAAGTTAGGTCAAGAGTTGCAATGAGGACCCCACAATTACCAAGGTTTATTAATCAAAATTTACCGTAGATAGGAAGCTTCATGACTGAGTGCAGAATATTATATGTAGTAATTATCAGCTTTTGCTTTGGTTAAAAGTGAAACAAAGTAATTATTGTCTAACATTTTAAGTTAAATATGCAATGGTTTGTGTTTGGATGTTGTTTTTTCACTCTTTATATGTAAATGAGTCATCTCCCATAGACCTTTCTTTACATTCTCTATCAGCTAATATAATAATTATCTGGTGTAAACCATTTATAAATTGAGCTAGAAGACAAGCAAGTAAAATATGGTTGTGTGAACTTACACTCCGTTGACGACTTCTTGCAGATAAGTCCAACCTTCTTGTCTTCAGGAGCAATGGAGATTTTGATATGCCAACATCACCTACTTTGCAGAGACATAATGTCAATCAGATGGTATTTCACAAAATTCGGAATGAAGATCTTATCTTTGTAAGATTAATACACTAGTATCCTTGTTTTATCAACACCTTAGAATTAAGTTCAATTAATTTAAATATCATTGAGCTTTTTCTCAGTGGTATGTGCTACTGGAAATAATTTCTACACTATTGTATTTACCGAAAACTGGATGTTTATTATGATAAAAGCATATAAATATAAGATGTAAGGTTTCCCCCTCGTTATTCATTGAAAATTGAATTTCATTTACTATGTACATTAATTAAGATAGGATGTGTTATCATTTCCTTCTTAAGATAGATTTGTGCTTTTATTAATATAAAGATGAGTTCTTAAGCTGTTGTTGTTACAGCCCTTCCCACCTTCAGTTTATCGTTCTCTAGTGTTAAAAAATGAGGCTGTTTAATTTGATGTCTAAAAATATCTCTGCTCCAAAGCAGAGTTCTCCAACCTTTCTGACTTTGTGGACTAGTGGGGGGAGGGGAGAGGGGATGGTTCCAGGAGTGGTGGGTGAGTACGCCCACTCACGCATCCTCACTTGCATGAGCAGCAGGAGAGCACACATGTGCAACTCCATTTGCACGAGTAGCAGGCACATGCGCCCACGACTCATGCAAATAGATTGCACGCGCGTTCACCCACTGCTTGTGCAAGTAAGGATGCCTGCGTGCGCTCATTCACCCACCATTTCCGCGGCCTGGTTCTGAACAGCTCAAGGCCCAGTAGTGACTTGATCCAAAGCAACCTTTCTTATATTAGTGTTCTTTTAATTTTTACTTTTCACATGTTTTATTGTTTTTCACATGGCCTGAAATGCTTGACTAACCTTTTCCTTTAATCTCAAATTTTGGATTTTTTGTTTCTGTTTTTTGGGGGGTAGAATGAAAGCCTTGGGCAGGGCACCTTCACTAAAATTTTCAAAGGAGTAAGGAAAGAAGTAGGAGACTATGGTAAATTGTATCAGACTGAAGTCTTGCTGAAAGTTCTGGATAAAACACACAGACACTACTCCGAGGTTTGTATATTAATTTTTAAAAATCCTATTAATTAATATTAATTAAAAGACACTACTTTTTTTTAAGTCCTGGCTATGATAATAGTTTGAAATGATACACAGTGAAACAATAAAAACATTAAAAAGCATCATAACTGAAAGGAACAACCAAGATGCAAGTCAAATTTATTTGTTGATAGGCATTTCTTACTTGAATATACCTGATGAATTTTCCCTTGTTGAAAAGTATGCAAAGTTACTCACCTTTTAGATATACAGTAGGATTTTGAATATCCAAGAAACAAAAATAGATCTGAGTGGCAGCTTTTCTTCTTTCTTATTCTCCCACAAATGGTTTAAGCGAAATAATTTATACAAAAGATACACTTCCATTTCCTTAAGTTACTGAAATTGCAGAATTTCAGCTTTTCAATACTAAATTGGGGTTGGCTTAGAGATTGTACTAAAATATTACACCCACTCTAAATAAATATACTTTATGTACTTTAATAAATTGATCTCATGATTTCAGAAAAATAAAATTGTAGACTTCTTCCAGTCTTTCTCATGATAGTGCAGACTTATTTGTTGTTTAGTGTTCTAATAAATTCTGATGTTATAAAGTTGATTATTCCATGAAAAATTTTAAGAGATACTGGTTAAATGTCTATACCAAATAGGAACTAAGATGATTCTACACCATCAACAGTTAGGAGGTAAACTGTGTCAGCCTTTTCCACTTCTGAAAGCAAATGTGTTGAATTTGATATGATACAGCTGATAAAAGTTCTGTATGAAGTTTTGTCTCTGACTATAAAAAAATTCTGTACCTTGGAATTCAAAAGCAATTTCCTAATGACTCTTTGTTAATTGTTCCCATCTTTGTTTTGTTGAATCTTATTTTTATATATCAAATATTGTCATCTATTATGACCCAATATGAAGAGCATTCAGATGTTCCTCACAAATTTACCTCTTGCCAGTTAATCAACAGTCCTCCCAGATAAAACCAGACAGGAAATACAACAGGATGAACTGATTCTATTTTAATTAACAGAATTTTGCAAGTCTGAAAGTGCAAACTTCCACTGCCACTTGAACCATTAGGGTGGGTCCTTTCTTTCTCTTACTATTAAGCCCCTTGAGGTTTCCACCTCTCTTATCTGGTAATTTCCAGGGTAGCATCTTTCCTTTCATTTCCCAAGCCCATTGACATACTCCATTACATCTATTATTAAGCTACTTGTTCATGGTGGCAAATGACTTCTTAAACAAAAATTCTGAGACCAGTCCTGCAGAATTAATTGTGCAATAAGTAGAAGTAGCAGAAGACGGAGAATGAAGTGGTATGACAATATAACTGAATTAATTCCAACCAGTTCTTACTTTGACTCCCTTTCTAATTGTTATCTTTTTCTTCTAGTCTTTCTTTGAAGCAGCAAGCATGATGAGTCAGCTTTCTTACAAACATTTAGTATTAAATTATGGAGTTTGTGTCTGTGGAGAAGAAAGTGAGTAAATCCAGTTAATGGTTTGTACTCTGATTAGAGGTTTCTTTTTCCAGAGTTCTTATTATAGTAGAGATACTGTACAGTATTTGAATAATGTATAAGGACAAAAACATGAAATAGTGAAGGTTTTACACTAACCACATTTGTGTAAAGCAATTATGCGTTTTCTTGAAAGCAGAAAAATGCTGTTAAGTCCTTGGTACTCTCTGAGTTTGATTGCTTTCTTGCAGATGTTTCTTTACCAAAGTCGGCAACATCTCAATGCTAGCACTGATGATGTTATCTAATTTGGTAATGAAACATCTGCAAGAAAACACACAAGCTGAGCTGCAAATGTTCTCTTTTATTGGTACCTAAGAATCCTGCTGGGTCAGACCAACCATTCACTTACTTTAGTAATAGGACCAAATAGAATCTTTCAAGACGATCACAAGTGTAAGCTGGTAACAGTCCTCCTCTATAGCAGCTGGGTTTCAAAGAATATAAGCTGTGATCGATAGTCATTGATAGCTTCTCCCTTTAGTTGCCCAGTCTCCTCTTAAAACGTTATAAATTAGCAGTCCTTGTTATATCAAATAACAATGAATTCCAATATAATGACTGTTGTGTATTTTGAAAGTGTGTATATGTGTGTGAAAGTTATTTTTGATTAAGTACTTTCTTAATGCCTTTTTGCTTCATGTTGGTGTTCATTTTTGCTTCATTAAAAAATTGAACAGTAACACTAAGACAATAACTTTGCATCATATCCACACGATAGAATTAAAATCTTTTAATATCTTCTTATCCATCAAAACAACTTTGAAAGGCAAGATTTTATGGCTTGTATTATGCCTGTATGAAAATCATAGCAGACCTGGATATTCTGATTATTTTGTTCCTTACACTGAAATCTTGAAACGGACGGTTCCTGAGACTTCCCAGAAGATAATAAAATTGTGTGTCCCACCAATCAGATTTTTAAGAGCAGATTGTCTGTTATATGAAGAACCACCTGCCTTCAAGGCAAGAGAGTATTGGATAAAAAGTTCATTGAATCTTAGGAAGGATAGAAAGAAGCACCAAAAATTGACCCAAAGTGAACATTAAGAGGAAATTACAAATTCACAATGGCAGAACTCAAAGACCTGTCGTGGTTGTTTCTTCTGAGTATGGAATAAAGAGTCTTGTGCAGCCTGTATGTTGGAGAACCTTGAGCTAATACCAGCTTAGTGAAACTATACCAAGTCAAGATCTGGGAAAACCTGGTGCAATCTTGTCAGTTAACACTTCTGTTTATCATGTCGTGATAAGCAAGTAGAAGCTTGTGGCTAATTGGTCTGAAGTTGTAATTCACCTTTGTTTATCTAGGATGCTTGATCAAACACTTTTTGCATCTGCCACTTTGTATTTGGTATTGTGGGAAAAATTTCTGCTTAGCTCCATGAGTCAGCAAAAGGAAATTCACATCTTCCAGTAATGTGTAATAAATAGATGGGGATGAGGTCGTTTTGCTGTAATTCAGGTGGCTTAGCTGGCAAAGTACTAGAAAAGATTTGATTACCATCCTAAACCAATGAAAAAGTAATTGGTGCTTACATGAATTTAATCTTGCACACATTTGGCATCAGCTTGTGTTGTTATTAATACTGTCCCCAATTTTTCAGAGACAGGATGTGAGTTTGAGAAATTAATGAAAGACTGTGCTTTATGTATTCCATAACATACAGTCATATTAAGTACAAGTAGTTCTCCACTTATAACCATTCCTTTAGCAACCTTTCAAAGTTACAACGGCATTGAAAAAAGTGGCTTATGGCTGGTCCTCACATTTATGACCCTTGCAGCATCCCCACGTTCATGTGATCAAAATTTGGGTGCTTGGCAACCGACTAGCATTTGTAATGGTTGCAGCATCCTGGGGTCATATGATTGCCATTTGTGACCTTCCCAGCCAGCTTCCAACAAGCAAAGTAAACAGGTAAGCCTGTTCACTTAACAACCACCTGGTTTATTTAACAACTGCAGTGATTCGCTTAACAATGGTGCACAAAAGTTGTAAAATCACTTAAGAACCACCTTACTTGGCAATGAAAATTCTGACCCCAATTGTGGTTTCAAGTTGAGGATTACCTATACTTGTATTTGATAATGTTCCTGAGTACAATTGTTTTATCTGCTACCTAGGAGAAGTTGTGTTCCATATTTTGGCATTTTTACAGAAAGAATATGAAAGCAGCTTTTATAATCTGTTCCGTTTCCAATAATTATTTAGCATTAATTATTCTAGGAGTGACAGCTTCAATTTAAGTAATTTACAGTGTATACTGGAGTACATAAGAAGATTAACCAGTGTGGTAATTAAGAGTTTCTGTTGAATTCCACTGTGTTGTTACATATTTCTTATCAGACATTCTGGTTCAAGAGTATGTAAAATTTGGATCATTGGATACTTACTTGAAGAAAAATAAAACTTCTATAAATATCTTGTGGAAATTAGAAGTTGCAAAACAGCTGGCAATGGCAATGCATTTTTTGGTAAGTTCTTTTTTATTTTTATTGGTATTGATAAAAATTCTTTTAAGTTTACTCAGGATATTTCAGGATTTTGGTTATAATTATCCATTTTCATAAACTTCTCATTGTTGGAATATTTAGTTATTTGGAATTTGAGTTTGTACTTTTTTCATAACTTGGATATTGCTGATAAACAAATACAAGAAACTGTTTTTTCTAGGATGAGAAATTGGAGTTATGCAGGCCTACCAGCTATTAGATAATGGTTTTAATTTCTCTTTTGGAAACTATGCATTAGTTTATTTTAGGGCAAATTGTATATTGGGTCAACTTCACCAAGCTATGAATTTTAGGGTCATGTTTTCTGTCCCCCTGTTTTCTAACCTTTGTACACCACCAAATGTTTCTACCATGTCCAGGTGAAGGATTTTCATGTCAGCACATTACATAAATGTACTATATAAAGCTTGAATTGAAATCTCTCTTTTAGCCTATAGCAAGAAGGGGCCAACTGAGTTTTGGAAATAAATCATGGCTTTTTTAGATGTAGTGCATATTAATCAGGCAGTGCAACCAGTTGTCTCCTAAACACAATTCCCAACACTCCCAACACAAAGTGCAACCAGTTGTCTCCTAAATATCTTCCATGCTCCCTGCTAAATTAGATGATGCAGTTCCCATTTTGGCAAGGTTTAGGAACCACTTACAGAATATCTTGTTCTTTGGTTTCTTTATTGATAGTGTAATCATTGGAGAAAGGCTGTTCTAAAATCCCCATGTTCCTATAGTGCAGACTCTTCAAATATGGCCAGCTGAGGAATTCTGGGAATTGAAGTGTACAGGTGTTGAAGTTTTAGGTTTGGAGACCCCTGCTATAGTGGTTGGGAGCTGTCTGGATTGAATCCAGAGGTTTGACACTCTCAGAGTAAGAGCTTTGCAGTTGCTGGGGCTTTAATATATTAAAAGAGGATAGATAAATTGAAGAAGTTAGAAAGAGTGTTAATTCCCTCCCCCTTTTAATCCCACCTATCTCAAGTTGCTAAATACTGTATAGTGCCATATGTGACTAGCAAGCCTACAACAATGGCGTATCTCTGAATTAGAATTAGAAAAGAACTGTACACTATATTACAGTTTTTAAATCTCTTTATGCTTAATATTTTTAAATAGTATTTTGAAGTAAACACAGTCAGCTTGCAGACCATTACATCATAGTTAGTAGAACAATCAAATCTTCACCTTTATCTTTTTCAGGAGGATAAAAACCTCATACATGGGAATGTATGTGCAAAAAATATCTTGCTTATCAGAGAAGAAGATAGGAAGTCTGGGAACCTTCCTTTTATCAAACTTAGTGATCCTGGTATCAGCATTACAGTTTTGCCAAAAGACAGTAAGTCTCTGACTCCCCACTTCGAGCACACTATGAAAATGACATGTGCATGGCTTTCTTCCACTGATTATTTTATTCCAGGGAATTCCTGTTTTCCTTTGTATTTCCAGGATGAACTTTCCACAATTGTGGGACATATTTTAATCATCATACTGCTAACGTATTATGCTGTTTAAAATTGCTTGCATTTGTAAATATGTCTTTCTTGTGAGATAATATTGCATACTGCAATATGACACTGAAAAAAGTATAAAAATATCATAGACTGTAAGCTCAAAGTATTTATTTGCAATATATTGCAGTTCCTTTCTGCAGGGTCAGAATGCTCATAATCTGTTGGTTCAAATCCAGCAGAATTACACAGCTACTCTTGCTTTGTAACTAGTGTCTTTGTAAGTAGTGTCTAATACATGGAAACAAGTATATTTTATAGCAAAGAATTCAGTGCATAAACTTAACATATATACAGCAATCATATCACTCTTAACCAAAGGCATTTGCTTTCTTAACAAAGTTAATTATCTACTAAACTGATCTTTATTTTGCTTTGTTATTTTTTTTTCTTCCTTTCAGTCGTGTCTAATTCTCATAGACCACCTGGACAAGTCCCTGCAGTTTTATTGACATAGCTTTTTAGAAATGGTTTGCCATTGTCTCTTTCCTAGGACTGAGAGAAAGTGACTGGCTCAAGCTCACCCAGACACCTTCATGTCCAAGGCGGGACTAGAACTCACTACTAACTTTTATTAACTTCCCTTCAAGAGCTTATAAAATTGGAAAGCAATTAAAACATTCCAGGAATCGTTGGTCTAAAATTTTTATAATTCCTTCCCAGTAAAAGTTCACTCTTTTTTCCCCCCATGTTCAGTTCTTCTGGAGAGGATTCCATGGGTGGCCCCAGAATGCATCGAAAGTCCCAAGCAGTTGAGCCAGGCGGCGGACAAGTGGAGTTTTGGGACAACTCTGTGGGAAATCTGCAGTGGAGGAGACAAACCTCTCAATGCACTGGATTCTCAAAGGGTAAGACACATTGAGCAATCTCTGTCCCTCTACAATGAGACTTGCTAGATGCTAATGCACGGTTGCTCTCACATTTGAGTGCAGTTTCTTCCTGGGGCTCCCTCTTACATTAATGTCTAGAAAATAGTTTTTGACATACTGGCAGGTACGATATCCATGCTTGCTTTTCTGGTCTGTCAGACAGAACCTATAGCCCCATAGGATTTTGCTGAAAAGGCTAGTTCCCTCAGATTCCTCTTTGTCACTTTATTTTGTTGAACTTACAAATATTTCCCCATTTTATAGTTGGATTGCATTAAGTAGGAGAAATATTAAGGACGTTGTGCTTTGTTTTAAGCAAGCTCCTTTGGTTAAACTCTGTTCCTTGCACCTTTATTGTTTTCTTGGTAATAGTATGGAAGCGGTTTGCTTTCCGTCTGACCTTTTCTTAAATTTCAACCCAGCCTTCAGTCCATGGTTTTCCTGTGGCTCTCCATTCAAGTACTAATTAAGTTGAACCTGCCTTAGCTTTTTGCTATCACTTAAGATTTAAAATAACATTATTAAGAAAATTCAGTGTGACTTATTAAATAATTTTAAGGTGATTTTCTGTTCAGAAGAAGAAAAAGGGGTGCTCCTAGGTCTTCTCTGGAATTTCAAAAGGCTTAAGCAGTTCATTTGTGATATCACTGATTCAGGGAAAATATCCCAACTCTGCCAATAAATGCTCTGTGAAGCATCTTTTAATTTGTTAATTTATGATAATTCACCCATTATTCAGATTTGTTTTTATTGATTTATTTGAAATGATTGGCTTTTTGAAAAAAAAAAGGATTTGAGGGAAATTACGGGCCTTGGTGGCTGAGAGGGTTAATGCTGTACTTTATAATTAAGTATTCAGCTCCCAGCTGCCTGCAATTTAGCAATTCGAATCCCACCAGGCTCAAGGTCAACTCAGCCTTCCATCCTTATGCGGTAGGTAAAATGGGTACCCAGATTGTTGGGGGAAATATGCTGATATTATAAACCACTTAGAGAGGGTTGCAAGCCCTGATAGGCAGTATATAAATACAGTGCTATTGCTATTGCTAAAGCTAGTTGTTCTGCTAAAGGACACATTTTTTTTCAGAGGTAATGTAGAAGTCATTAAAGTCATTATTGAAATCATTAAAAAACAACAACAACTAGATGGAAACAGAAAGACCATGCTATTTCCAGCAATCAAGACCAAGATAAGCAGGGATTAACACTAGAGAAACAATCAGAAAACAATACTGTAATCAAGGAACAACCAAGCAACAACCAACCCAATACAAGTAGAGAAAGCTACTGTATATAAACAGGAAGCAAATCCCACACTTTCTAGCATTGCTAATGTTACCTAGTCCAGTAACAAAATGCCTGCAAGCAAACAAACAAGATTAGTAAGCATCAAGGACCCCACTGAAGCCACTTTGAATTGGAATAGAATTAAAAGGTGTCAAGATGTAATATCATCTCCTCCTCCTCCTCCTCCTCCTCCTCCTCCTCCTCCTCCTCCTCCTCCTCTTCTTCAGCAGGTTGAAAGTGAAGGTATTTGACTGAATCAATTATCTGAAGATTGCAGACTGCCTATCCTGCTCTAAGAAAGCCATATGGGAAAATAAGAATTGTAATCAGCTATATTCTATTTATTTTGTTAAAAAGAGATATTAAGATTCATTAAAAATAAAGATATCCTTCTTCTAGCTAGGATGATAGCACGAGGATCTGAAGCCTGGGGATCTGAAATTAATTTGTATAGGGTTTTTTTGGGGGGGGGAGTAAAATCATTGAAAAATAAATAAGTAAGACATCTCCCAGCACCTTTAATCTTAAAAAAATATTTAATCCCCCAGTTAATTATAAAATATCTAAACCATTAAATAAAATACAATTGCAATAGTGAACAAAAATTTAAATTTCAGAATATTGTCCAATGATTTTCATACTTATTCCTACAGTTTTTATCCAGTTCATAGCAAATTATTTGTTCTATAGTGACATAAAGTTTGTACTTATGTATTATATATTGCTGTAAATAACTGGTTATTGACCACATGATTCAAAGGACTACATCATAATTCCTATGATCTCATTGTAATCTAAAAGACAAGAAGAGGATCTCCCATTTATGTGAGCTCAAGGACCATTTTAGAAATTCTCTCCATTTAAATTTTCCTCTCACTTTCCACCTTTTTATATTAATATAGTTAAGAACATGACAACTTGCCTGGTTTTTGAACTCTTGAACCAGTACACCAAACATGCAATTCATTTAAATTTAAAAATGTTATCTGTGCTAAATTATCATCCATATAACTTGTCCAGATGCCACTTTAACAGGTTTATATTATTTTGTTTGAATTATTCAACCTACATTCAGAGCTATATAGACTAGTGTCTCTTATTAATGTTATTAATGCCTCTGGATACATTTATCATCAACAGATAGTTTTCTCTGTGGAAAGGTTTATATTATCAAATAAATTGTCAGTGAAGTTCAACAAGTTCCTTCTTTACTATAATTTAGGAGGAACCACAAAAGGAATGTTTTACCAGGATATTTAATGCTGCTACTTTAGCTTTTGTGTTTTTTCATTTAAAAAAAAAATGAACATCACTGATGTTTGTGTGAGCCACCTAACATAAGAGACTAGATGCCATGTACTTTGTCTAAATAAAATAAGCAGAAATGAATCACTCAATAGGTGTAGAGAATTATGATCATTCAGAACTGACTTATAGCCAGAGGAGACTAGAGACCTTTTCTTCTTTGTTATTATTGCATTTTTTATTTATGTTCTTGCCAGAAAGAATCTTGGCTGAATAATGAGTGTTGGTTTGAAAACTAGTAGAAAGTTGTTGGAAATATAAACTTTCCTGTCTAATTGAAAGACTGAGTTAGGCTCAGATAACTTTTAAGTTTGGATCAATGTTGAAATACGGTCCTTATTCCTTCTAATCAAGACTTCCTTATCAGTCTCACTTTGGCAACCAGTAAGCAGTAACTGAACCCGCTCACAAGAGAATATACTAGTCATTGGTATTGGTTGTGTTGAACCAGCCAATAGCTGGAAATGTTATTTATGAGGCTGCTCAAATTTATAATTTTTAGCTGGGAATCATGGAATTAGGATGATATTGGAGCTTCTGAAGGTGAATCAAAGTCAGGAGATATAGTTTTATATGAATTCAAAGAAACATTTTTGAAAAGAGGTTTTTTTCAGTTTTATTGTCTTTTATGTCTCTTAATTATTTTGAAGAGATCTAAATCTATCAGCTTTCAGTGATCTATTGCAACTAATGGAACTAAAATTAGCTCTACTTTATTTAAAAAGGATAAGCCTGGGGAAATCTCTTAGAAGGTACAGAAGTAGAAAAACATTTCATTCATTTAGGGGGTTCAAAGGTTAAAAGAAGAAAAAAGTGGAATAGACATTGTGCATAAATAATCAAGGCACCGAGAGTTTGGTTCACAGAAGATTAAATATTCTTCTAACATGCTGAACATTTGATGCTTATAAAAAATGTAGTGAATGGATCAATCAAATTGATTCAAGCTTTGGAAAAAGTGCTAAAATGTTATCGTTTCTGTTCTGCTTTGGATAAAAGTGATGAAAAATTCAGTTTTTCTATTTATGAGGCAGCAGAGCTGACCTTCTTATCATGGTGGCTCCTCAAAATCTTGGATTATATCTCTCAATAAGCCAAACCAGAATGGTAGTCAGCAACAATTGCTGGACACAAGCAGAATTATAATGCCTCATATCAGAAAGACTCACAGGAGAAAGCTATCAAGGTAATGTATCACGTTTAAATTTTATTTAAAATATGGTGGGAGCAAGCCTTGGTTGGTCCTGAAAAAGATAACCAGGATGAGACATTGTTAATACCGGGAGACCCTCAGGAATCCTCTGAGCTGTACACTACAGTGGGAATGTGGGGTGGGGGGAAGTAACATGGCACTATTTCTATAGTGTTGCCATTCAAATGATGTGGATGTACCCCTGCAATCCCCAGAAGCTGAGAATCACTTGAGCAAAGTTTAACTTGAGCTGTCTGAGAAACATTACAAGATTCACAATTGTTCCATTCTCTGAAAAAAAAAAAATCTTAAACATTTCTTCAATATGGAGGAAATCCAATCCTTTTACAACTATATGGCTTTAATGGAAATATGGCTTACAAGCCGAAAATAGACAATAATGTGAGCTTGCTACTACACGAACACATGGGCATCTGCCTTATTTAGCTTACAGAGAAAAAAAAATACTATTCTGAAGGAGTGAGATTGATTTCACTGAAACTTTAAAGAATGTGTGTATGAAAGGAATGAAATGGAAGGACTTTAGATGGCAGCCTAAACAAGCAAACAAAAAAAGAATAAACAAAATATACCTTGAAGGAATTGTTTACACAGTTATTAGACAGTCTCCCCCCCCCTCTCTCAGATGTTTACTCTCAGTAGAAAGGTAAAGACATTTAACATTGATAACCAATCCAAGTTAAAAGGCAGCAAGGAGAAGCTGTTTGTCAAAAGTCTGCAACCATAGCTGAAGAATCTGTTTCTTTTTTTTCTTTTGTAAGTAACATGGATTACAGCTAGTCCTCAGGTTATAATAACAATTGGGACTGGTATTGCTGCCACTAAGTGATGCAATTCTAAGGTATTGCTTAGCAACAGCAATACTGGCAGTCCTGGTTTCCATTATAATCCCAGGGCATGAAGGTCATTAAGTGGGAACAGATGGGAGTCTCAGGTAAGGAACGTAGGAGGAAGTGCAAGGGGGCACTGAGGCAGCAGGAGTAATTTACAGGGACAACATGCAGCCTTCCCTGATGGCTTCCCCATTGAGTTTGCTTGCGAGAATCCAGCAGGGAAGGTTACAAAGGGCAAGCATGTTATTGCAGTTCGCTGCAATGTTGTGATTGTGAATTGGGCCTGCCCAGATTGTGATCATGTGACTGTGCGGATGCTGTGATGGCTGCAACTTTTCAAACTGGTCAGAAGTTCCCCTGTTCAGTACCATTGTAGTTTTGAATGGTTGGTGGATGAGTGATCACAACTGGAGGTCTATTTGTAGTAAACACAGGTCCATATGTGATGATTTGTATTAGTAACATGAGACATGGGAGAGATTATGGGGAATGTAGTCCAACTGAGGTTTTTTTTTTTTTTAAATGCCTTTCCTGCCAATTTTCTTGGCAAGATTTTTTTATAGGTGTTTTGTTCTTGTCATGGGATGAGAGGGAATGAATGGCCCCAAATCACCCAACTAGCTTCCTGCCTAAGTTAGGTCTAGAACTTAACACTAGACCAAACTCCTCTCTAAAGTGCCCACAGACAGCTCATAATAATAAAAACATTAACTGGATAATCTTCAATATTTATAATCTTTATAATTTTTGTTCCAAAGTTAAAGAATAGAAAAAATGCATGGAATTTATGATAACAAAATAAAAGAAAATAAAACCATCTAAACCCCTCTATATTCAGGTCAATTATTTCTTGTTTGATTGATCATAGACACTCAGGTTTAAATTTAATAGAAAAAAGTGATTAAAATACAACTTGGAAACTGTGGCTGGGTTTGTTTAAAGAAATTTATGCATAAATTGCAGAAACTCAGAAAGATTCCCAATATGAAACTCTAAAGCAGGTTGAAGATTATATTCATTTCTGAATAATGTTCACTACATCAAGGAAAGAAAGAAGAAGAAAAAAAATAGAAATCTACTTTCCTGTGAAATGTGAGAAAATAGAAATATAATTTTTCAGGTCCATCACACAACTGCAATTTTTACAATATGTCTTATGGAGCTGTATTTCAAAGAGAAAGTAGATAGATATGTCTGAAAGGGTCATATTTTTTATTCTTCCTTAATTTGCTACAAAAATCAGTTTAACCAACCTTCAATGCTTCATCATTCTAAACTAACGAGAACATCTGCAGTTATGAATCATATCCATGTCCACCTGAATGTTTTCATCTTGTGTTGTATATTATATCTGCAACCCACATTCTATATTATATGCAGCAGATATATTTCTGACAACCAATACTGATAAATGCAGTTAATCCCAGATGCAAGCCAGGAATCTGTAAATAGTCATTTCTCTAGGTTATTATTCCAGCAGGCCTAATTTGGAAAAAAAAAAAACATCTACCATAAACTGCAATTTGAGCAAATAATTTAGAGCAAAGGCTTGGCTTATTCAGAATAGAGTAATGAAATGCATCATTGCATAATGATCCGAGTAAAAACAAAATTCAGTATAGCATCACAAACAGTCTCTTCCTGCACCAAGTATTAATCATTCTGCCTCCATCAAAAAGCCAGACCAATGGTTGGTAATCCACCATCATGACATGGTACAAAAAGTCCTAATAAAACCCCAGTCTTTGTGAAGCAACAGAATAATATCATAGAAATCATTAAAAAGAAAAGGACATGAAGTTACCAAAAGTACTTCAAAGAGCCTCTATGATCCAGTTTGCCTAGGATTTACATACTGTATTCTATAGCAGTATGTAATGTTCTATTCCAGAGATGCAGTATTTCATGAAAATCCAAAACATTCTGTTTTTTCTTTCTGATCATACAAATCTATGCTAAAAAAAAAGTCCAAAGATATCTGGAACTTTCATTTTCCATTCCAGAACATTTATTCGTACTGAACATTTATTCGTACTGGTGGAGCATCCCAGAATGGCCAGATCTATACATTCCAGAGGAACAATTCATAATTCTCCAAAAACAAGGAGAG
>JANHJO010002255.1:97264-107740 GCA_032468235.1 Pseudoxyrhopus heterurus | reverse complement strand
AGAGGACAGGAAGGCCTGGAGGAACGTTGTCCATGGGGTTGCAATGGGTCGGACACGACTTCACAACTAACAACAACTTTGGATGCAGAATTAGATTTGCCATGAAGTTAAGTGTTACAGCTGCCAGACACTTTTTAAAAAGAGGATAAAGAAATAGCTGTACCAATGGACATTGCTAAATGTTTAGACTCTTACTGGAAGTGAAGGTAGCTATTGCTTAGGAAGGGATATCAGTCATATTAGAAGGCAACTGAAGTTTTATAGAATCCATTCCTGTCCCAATGCCAGTTTTGCACCCCTCTGGTTGACTTTTACAGCATTCTGTTTCCTGAACCACAGAGGTCAATGGAATTTCCTACAAGAGCTCCAGAGAATGGGAATTTTAAGGGGAAAAAAAAAAGAAACTCTGATAAACAATAGTGTGTAATAAATTCCAGAAAATTTGAATCACAACCATCGCAGCGTTGAGAGAAACAATTATTATTTGAACCAAGTCCCCAGTGTCAGATGACAGCTAATGGAAATGAAATCCAGCACTAGTAAAAGAGAGTTTATGGAGTAAATTGAATCGGAGAAGAGTAGGAAAAAGAGAAAGTGACGTTGTGTTTTGAAACTATTCTTGTTACATAAGGATTAAAACAGAGATGTATGGCTGGGGAACAGTGTCTGGGGAATTCTGGGAGTTGATGTCCACACATCTTAACGTTGCCAAGTTTGAGAAACATTGGATTGGAATAATAATTTTAAAAAGCATGGCTGCCTGAGCCCAGGATTCTTCCAAGAAGCTATCTGTAGTTATTGAACCTTCAACATAACCAGAAAAGCTTGCTAAAGCAGATCAGCAGTTTGGCTGATCGAATCCCACCAGGCTCAAGGTCAACTCAGCCTTCCATCCTTCTGAGGTAGGTAAAATGAGAACCCAGATTGTTGGGGGTAATATGCTGATACTGTAAACCGCTTAGAGAGGGTTGCAAGCCCTAATAAGCGGTATATAAATACAGTGCTATTGCTATTTTAGATCAAGGAAATGCAGGACACAAGATAAATCTTCCTGGTAATGAGAAAGTCATCTGGATGCTCATATGTAGCACCCCAACTTGGAGCCAATAGCTATGCTTGGACAATAAAGTTGACATGGCTAAGCTTTTTAAATGTTAATATTAGTGAAGCCTAATCTGTGCTGGACGGGGAATTCTGCAAGTTAACGTCTACCCTATCTAAAGTTGTGAAGATTGAAAAATGCTGCTCTAACCCAACAAACTGATCCAATAATTTCACAATATACTGTAAATCATGGAGTATGTATAACTTGGGCTTTACTTAGCAAAACCACCAATATGGAAACCTCTAATGGTAACACTGAATCCTGAAGCCAACAAATCATACACATGATGGAAACAGTATTAAAAAATAGCAATTACTTGTACCTAGTTAACACATTCATACATATGTTCGTAAAGGAAGAATTTATTATCCTTGTCTCACATTATAAATAGGGCAACTGCAGCTGTTCCAAGAGTGTACAAGTAGAGAGATTTTCCCACAGAGAACCAGCAGCTACAGCAGATCATCCTCCACTTTGGTTTGATTCTTTCCCTTAAGCATCGCTCAGGACAGGCAAGAATTCCATCCTGCTGGAACTGCAAAGAGGCATCAGAGGACAAGGAAGTAGCTGGATCAAGCTTCAAACTCAAATTCAAAGTATTGGGGGTCAAAGTAATGTATGCGGACGTAGCCATCCTCTCCACCACTGCTGTAGCTAGAAGCAGAAAAAAGGAGTGAAATTCCTTGGGCTCTTGGTCCCAGTCTTGATGAAACCAAAGAGCCAGAAGTCCCTATGACGCTTACCTCTTCCCATCAGGGTGGAAAGCAACGCTGTTAATTGGCCCAAAATGGCCTTTGACTCTTCCAAATTCTTCCTCGACGCCCAGGTGGAAATATCTAGAACCAGAGCAAGATACAGCAAGATACAGAGATAGACACCATTAGAAATGAACACTGAGCAACTCTTCAGTGTAACTTGCTTGTAAGGTGACGCCTTATGTCTTTTGAAACCAGAGTTGGGTTTCATGGGAACGCAGCAGGAGGGTGAATCGATGCCACATCACTCATGACCAGAGGAGAAAACAAGCTCACCTGGCCTCAAACTTTCCAATTCTGGTGGAGGTGGTTGTCACATCCATGGCTTCCTGTCCACCACCTAACACCACCTGCCAGAAGAAAAAATAAAAGGACGAGATCCAGTTTATGTTCCTTTGATTAGGAGAGAATATGCCAACAGATCAGCTTAGTTTCATGGCTTAAAATTTGGTTGCTTCTCACTAAGGAAACTTTGCTCATTTGCTGAGTTCAGAGCCTTGTCAATTTGATTTCCCAATGTTTTCCCATTTCCTGTACAACAATCAAGCAGAGCCGAGAAGCTGCCAAGAAACAAAGCATCCAGAAGCAAACACACAGACACTTCCATCTCACAGATAAACTTACCTTTGTAAACTTACCCAGACAATCCTCACAACACCCATACAATTCTCACCCTACCGAGATCTCACAAATATGTAAGGGGAATATAAGGGGGAAAAACCCCAACAGGTTGCCCACCAACATACATGATCAAAGATGGGGGAAAGCGCTGCGGAGTTCACCGGCCGTTCTGTTCGGAATGTCTTTAGGTGGTCAAGATTTGTGGAATCGAAGAGCTGCAAGAGAAATAGATCTATCAGGGTTTTGGGGGGAGGCACTAAACTTCCCCAGTATCATCTGAAAAATGCCAATTACAGCATCAGTCCCAAGCAGCACAATACAGCCACTGACCACTCCTGTGAACAGCAGTTGTCCCAACAAAACGCTGTTTGGAAGCTGAACAAGGCAACTAGAATACGCCCGGGAAATCAAAAACAGAAACAAAACCAAACTCTTCCTGAGTTCCGGTGAGAGTTGAAAAAGCTTCCTGTGGCTACTAATTTGTGTCGATGCTTATATTTACAATTTGTAATAAGGATCCCAATGGCAATGGGATAGTTTAGAGAAAGTTTATTAAGAAATTGTCTCCAGCCAAGAGGCCCATCCTCAATTTGCTGACTGAGCCCTAACAACTCCTCTGAAATTCGAGTCACGAAAGGGGACTTTTGGGGGCCAGATTTTATGGCCCTCCCACCTCTCTTTCCCTCTCCACCTCCGGAGTTGCTCAGTTTAGGCGTCAGTAAAGAAAGGTTAGATATTAATGAAAATTACCACCAAAGAGGGAAATAATGATCTCATTGGGGTTAGGGCAAAAATTTTATTATCCCAAAACTTGCAAAAGTAATAGGAAGAGCTAGCTTGTCTAAGCAGCCTCTTTTCCTGGAAGAGATAATTGAAAAATGCAGGTCAATCATAGGAACCATCCTTTGCAGCAAGCAGCAACAGTGACTCACCTTGGCAGTGTTATCCTTGGAGGCAGTGACAAACATTGTCATATCTCTGGAAGTCTGGATATCATTGATCTGCTTTGTATGCTCTTTGACGTTCATGAGGACCTCTCCTGACTAGAAGAAAAGAAAGGAATGACATTGCTACTTTACTCCAACTTGTTTGGTCTAGTGGTTAAGGCAGCAGGCTAGAAACCAGGCGATTGTGAATTCTAGTCCCACCTTAGCCATGAAAGCCGGCTGGGTAACTTCGAGCCAGTCACTCTTTCAGCCCAACCATCTCACAAGGTTGTGGGGAAAATAGGAGGAGGAAGGAGTATTAGAAATCTTAACCACCTTGAGTTATTTATAAAAATAAAGGTGGGATATAAAATAAATATGAATATATGAATATGATACAATTATGTTACATACAGAATAATCAATAAGTAGTTGATTATATTATTTCAGTCCTTCTTATAGCTATCAGTCAGCAAGGAAAGCCAAAAGGGATGGTCTGAGGTCACATGAAATCACACCTTGATGCTAAATTAAGCAGGGCATTAATAAAGCAAGGTGCCCAGTGAGAATTCTTGGTTCAGTCTTTGAATCCCACACTGGATAAATATCATCTAAGATATCCAGACTAAAAAAAATATTCGCAGAATTATCATCCTCTTTTTGAAGAATACAGAAGACTCAGCTGAGAGATTACCATCTTGCTTAAGGCAACAAAAGGCAAATTAAGTTACACTTAATAAAATAAAGTTGTATGGGACCATGGAGATCTTCTAGTCCAACCCCCTGCTCAAGTATGAGACCCTATACCAGTGAGGGCTAACCTTTTCAGCACCGAGTGCCCAAAGCATGCACACATGCGCGCATCCCCAAAATGCAATACGTGTACGTCCCCCGCGCATGCACAGCAGAGACCCGAAGACCAGCTAGCCAGCAGGAGGCACACGCGCATGTGCGGCAGAGCTGAGCTGGGGCGATTGCTCATGTGCCCAGAGAGGGCTCTGTGTGCCACCTGTGGCATGCGTACCATAGGTTTGCCATCACGGCCCTATACCAAGGGTGTCAACCTCGCTGGCCGCGGACTGGATGTGTCATGTGCTGGCCACAACCATGCCCAGTTTAGCGAAGGGGGGGAAATCGCAATACGTCATGTGACAACGCCATGACACGAATTTGACACCCCTGCCCTATACCATTCTGGACAAATGATTACTTTTAGTTACTATTCTCCAGGAGCCATTTGGGTGTTCCCAAGAGTAGCCCTGGAGGTAGAAAGCAGAAACTAGAGAGAAATGAAGACAACCAGAAGCTGCAAATGACACCCAATAATTTAATGACACCCAATTACTTTTGAATCATTTATTTTTCACAGGCAAACGTATCAAAGTAGTATCAGAGACCTGTTTGAACTTGAAAATGCCCTATACCCATGAAACTTGTTTAAATAAGAGGGACCCAGGGAAGGGTCCCCTCTCAGAATTAAGTCCCCCTTTGGTTTCAAGTTGGCTGGACTCATCAGTCAAGAGTTTTAGAGTGGGAGATAAGATGACTGTGTCACCATTAATCACTAAGGGCCCTGCGAGGCTCTCATCTGCAGATCAATGCTCTGGTTAAAATTGGACTTTAGAGAATAGATGAGTTAGTTGTTGGTGTACTACCCTCCCTACCTGATCTGCTGGATTTCATGACCGGAGCCCCAAAGAGTTTTACTTCTTGGGAATTTCAATTTGCTGTCTACTGATATTGAGTCCAGGAAGTTCAGGAGATCATGGCCTGCATTGCAACTATTGACTTATTCCAGGTCAGGGAAGGCCTGATATATTCCAATAGTTAAAATCCATCTTTTGCCTATGGGTAGTTGCAATGTGATTTGGCACAGAAGGGTGCTGTCATCAGTTCATTGCCACTGAATTACTTCCCAACACTCTATGTCACCCTATCACAACCACCATGTAGGAAGACATAGGCCATTTGAGCACCCCAGGCAATTAATAAATGAAACATGGGGTGTTCACTGAAGATCTAGTGGACAGCTCAGCTGAGGGGGTCTTCCTGGACTCACAGCTGCTGCTTCAAGAACAGGTGACACAATCCATGAGGGCTTTAGTCCAGCTCCGTTCAATATACCAGTTGTATCCTTTCCTGGATTGGGAGGCCCTCCGGTCACTTATGCTCTAATCACTTCATAATTAGACTATACCAGGGGTGTCAGACTTGCGGTCCATGGGCCGAATGCGTCTTGCACTGGCAACGCCCACGCCCAGGACTATGCAATATGGTTAACTTAAAAATTATTAGAAGGTACAGCTGCTCCAGAATACTGTGGCACAAACAATAATCGAAATGTTTTGGCATGCGCATGTGACTGCACAAGTTGTACTGGTTACCAATAAATTTCATCAGCAGATTTAAAGGATCATTGCCTATAGTATCTTTTATGGCACAGAGCAAGAGATCACCTATCTGCTACAGTTTCTGTCTCTCTCTTAAGATCGGATAGAGTTGGCAAACTTTAGGTCCCCTTGATCAATTTGGGTCATCTATCGCAACCCAAAGAGCATGTTTTCTCTGTTGTGGTGGCTGCCTTCTGGAAGGATACCCCACAAAGAGTCATTTGGCTATAACACTGTTGATGTTCCACAAGTCTTTAAAAATGGATCTGCCCTCCCAGACTTTGGGGTAGGGTGACTGTGGCGTCCCACTTTTTTTGTATTTGATGTTAAGAATAAGTAAATTGGAAACTTCTAAACAAACTGACAAAAATATGATAGTGAAGACAAACTCTGATCTGCCCAGCTGAGGCTGATTACCTTCTTGATGGTACACAAATATCCTTTATGAATCCATACCAACCTTTGAACTGAACTGGTTCAACTCCCCATTTTCATGCCCAACAATGATGAATTCTCCAAGGGGACCCCAAACTGCACTGGTAATTTTGGACTCGCTGCAGGGGATCTTCATGTAAGGTTCATTGTCCTCTGAAGATAAAAGGGAAAAAGTTAGATTCATTAACACTAACTTTGAGGAAGGACAATGTCCCCCATCCTAACCTTGATTCTAACCTACACCTGAAGGTCTCACCAAGCTGGCTGGAGTCTCGAAGGTCGAAGAAGCTCACAAAACATTGGTAGCCCATTTGCTTATCTGTGGAAAACATGATGATATTCCCTCCAAAGTCAAAGCCACAAGTCCTCACAGCCGAGTTAGTCTTGACTAAAGCAAGTTGCTTTCCTAAAGAGGGGATGAAATACAAAGCAGTAAGTACAACCTGAGAAACCCACTGCTCCCTCAAACTCAGAATTCTCTCCTCCAGGGATCTCTTAAAGCTTCAGGTTTACAGAAAGTGTCTACACACCTACATATCCTAGTCAGCTACAGACGAGAGAGTTGCACGCACACAACTTCCAAAATATAAACAAGGTTGCTTTTTGGGGGCTGAGCATGATGATGCCTTCAAATAGATCTCAGATTCTTAGATCTAATCCTAGTCCTGAGTGGATTCAGAAAGACCTCGAAAACTTGAAGGTATGGATCTCAATAGCTCATTATCTCTTTAACTGGAAGAGGAAAGAGTGTTCCTAATATTTTCACGATGGGAGAAAAACAAAGAACTTCTTAGGTGATTATTGGAAAAACCACTAGCAGCAGGTAAGAGAAAGTGCCATAACGATATAAATAATCCTCAATTTATAATAATTTGTTTAGCAACTATTTGGAGTTTGGCACTGAAAAAAGTGATTTATGACCACTCATAAATTGCACTCGCAATTGTTACAGCATCCCTATAACATTTGGGGGGACTTGGCAATCAGGATGTTATTTATGACAGTTGCAGTGTCCTGGGTTCATGTAATCACCATTTGCCACCTTCCCAGCTGGTTTCCAACTATCAAGGTCAATGGGGGAAATTGGATTAACTGCACTGATATGCTAAGCAACCATGACAAAAAGGTAAAATTGTCACCTAACAACTGCCTTGCTGAGCAACAGAAATTTACAACTGTGGTTATAAATCAAGGACTACCAGTACTATAAAAAGGCAAGTGCAGCAAGAAAAAACAGGCAGTGCAACATTGCATTGGCACAAAAGCAAAGAGGGTTATTTTTCGCCCAGTCATATCAACATGCTCCTTCCTCCAAGAATTCTTGATAGCAATAGCACTTATATACAGCTTCATAGTGGTTTACAGACCGCTTTAAGCCAGGGGTGTCAAACTTGATTTCATTGAGAGCCACATCAGGGTTGTGTTTGACCTTGGGGGTGGGGGGCGTGGCCAGCATGGCATGTCAGGATGCACCTGTGGTGGCCTGAGTGCTCTGCCAGCAAAAATGGACTCTGAAGCTCAGTTTTTGGCTGGGACCGTCTCCTGCAACACACTGCCAGCAAAAACGAAGTTCGAGAGGGCCACGCGCGGCCCTCGCAAGCTCCATTTTTGCTGGCAGAAGCACCTCGGGCCAGTCCTTAGCTGTTTCCAGAGCGTCCCCGCAGGCCAAACCTAAGCACCCCGCGGGCCGGATCCAGCTTCCGGGTCTTGAGTCTGACACCCCTGTGGTCAGCCCCGGATCGAACTTGACTTTGTCTTGGAGTTTTGAATCGCATGGAGATTTTAACTGGAATGCTGACATCTGCTCTAAGCAGTTCAGTGTCAGCATATTGGCTCCAACAATCTGGGTTAGATGCTGATTTAGGTGAGACCCCCACTACAATTTGTAAAAATGTTTACAATATTCACACATGAATCCTAATGTTGACGTGAGTTTTCAGATACAAATTCTGTATCAGAACACAAAGTCAAACTCCATTTTCCTCCCACCTAACATTACATTTTTCACCCTGCATAATCAGAACATTCTTCCTACTTCTCACATTTACCTGTTACCTACTTCTCATGTTTACCTGTTTCACAGTCCCAGAGTCGACAAGAGTTGTCTGCTGAGCCGGTTAAGACATGCCTTGTGTCCCCTGAAAGAGCAGTCAAGGAGCCACACAAAATACACAATGAGGAGCAGCAGGAAACAGAAATGAACTACTACATGATTTAAACAAGTAAACTCTGTGAATTAAACCCACATACACTATTAAAACTTTGTCTGTAACCTTTAACTGGGCAAAACAGTGCAGTGTAGAGCAAAACATTTTCAACCAAGGAACCTCAAATGGGTTAACTTACAGAATGCATCCAAAAGCTGGAACCCATGATTCCTGTGAAATTGACCTTTGGCAAATTATGTTATGACAAACATTATCATAAAACATTGTATGACAGAATGCAAAATGAAATAAAACATTTCCTGTGATCAACTACTGTCATTTGACTGTGCTATACAGTTCAACATGGGTTACTTCCAAGACATTAAAGAATCTGGTAGGAAAATATCTCTGAAAACGATGACACAATGATTCATGGGTTGTTGGTGTGTGTGTGTGTGTGTGTGTGTGTGTGTGTGTGAGAGAGAGAGAGAGAGAGAGAGAGAGAGAGACAGACAGACAGACAGACAGAGACAGACAGACAGGAGGATCAGCTTCAATATATACATGAGCTATTCTCAGGCAACTTTAAAAAGATGTGATTTTGTACACTAAAACCAAAGGATACAATCAGCGTCCACACACCAGACTGCACCAGTGTGGCCACTGTATGTGCCAAGTCTCTCACCATTGACAGAGTACCAAACATTAACAATCTGATAAAAGAAAAATAAGGTAAATTTAATATAATACAACCATAATATTAAATAGTATTAAAACTGGTACATATTAACAATTTCCTGATTAAATGTTTTGATTAGTCAATAACTTATAGATAAGATAAATTGACTTGGAATTGATTATATAATACACTGAGTAAAATTAGAAAGTAGTAAGGTATTCATTAATGATGAAGGACAATCTTTAATACAACTAAATCCATTGACAAATAGGTTTCACAAACTCAATTATTAACTCTTGGATTATTACAGGTTGTGAAGAATATTGTGAACAAGCCATTTTGACTAGATTTTAATTGACTATGGTGACTAATATTCACTGAAATAAAAAACCAACAAAGCTTTTAACTGTGGCTGATACATTCACCCTACAACCAGCTGTGTTATTCCGCCACTAAAGAATGCACCTTTACTTAGAGTGAGAAAGATTTAAAAATCAGGGTGCCCAAATTTCATGAAAGGCGAAAGATACAGATCCATTGTTAGCATATAGGATGCAATTGAGTTTGAAGTAAAACATGCCTATTTTTCTTCCTTCCATTTTTCTCTCCTATCTATTAGGATAGTAGGAAGAGCGACTCTGTTAGGCTAACTGAAAAAAATACATAAACTAAGGTAATCATTCAATGATAACATACCGGATCTTTTGCTACTGTAAAAAGCAAATCACCTTCCCGATTATACTTGATCTGAGTAATTGACCTTTCATGGCCTTGCAACAAAATAGGTTTCTGTAAAGAGAAATTTTTTAAAAAAATGTTAACACTACTTACTTGCCAATGACAATGTTAGAAAATATCCCTGTCATTTATAATGCTGCAGCTACTATTCAAATGGATAAATAAAATAATAACATGCTGGGTAACAGGACTGAAATTCCAGATGTTGGTTTTAAAGGGTGAAACAGGCGACAATTTACATTTCTTCTATAAGAAAATAATAAAGGAATAAAATGAAAAGGTCAAATTTAAAGATATACTGGGTTTTTCTTTTAGCGACCCTGTAATCCAGGGGTGTCAAACTGGCTAGTGGACCAGATGCGTCACATGTGAGTTGGATGACTTAATGGAGCTGTTTGCTAGCCGGCTGCCCTTCCTGATGCCTATGTGTCATTTGCAGCAGATATTTTCTCTTCGTGCCCAGAGATGCTACCTAGGATTGAACTCACAAGCTTCCTGATTGTGAGGTGAGAGTTCCATCTCCAGGCCACCATGCCACTCTAAAGATATAGCAATAGCACTGTATTTATATACTGCCTATCAGGGCTTGCAACTCTCTCTAAATGGTTTACAATGTCAGCATATTTGCCCCCAACAATCTGGGTTCTCATTTTACCGACCTCAGAAGGATGGAAGGCTGA
>JANHJO010002255.1:77481-94418 GCA_032468235.1 Pseudoxyrhopus heterurus | reverse complement strand
ACCTCGGAAGGATGGAAGGCTGAGTCGACCTTGAGCCTGGTGGGATTTGAACTGCTAAACTGCAGGCAGCTGGGAGCAGCTGGGAGCTGAATACTTAATTACTTAAGTACAGCGTTCTTAACCGCTGCACCACTCAAGGCCACGTGGCTGGGGGAATTCCTACTTGAGTGGAATTCCTCCACGATTTTCAGGGTCTGCTCAGCTCAAGCCACAAGAATTTTCCCTCACTGGGAGGCATGACCATATCTGACCCACCTGTTAATCCCAAACACAGCAGGAACCACAATATTTAAAAAAAAAAAATCTAACAGGAACATTTACACATCACACACCTTCTCCAGAGGCAAAGTATCTTTGCTAACTTTTCAGGCAGGAGCTGCTTTAGTGTCGTGGCTACTTACCCCCCGATTGAAGCTCCTTCTTCTGTTAGTAGGAAAGTTCCTAGGAGCAGAAAAACAGCACATTCATATCCGCAGCAACCGGAGATGCTTTTCCTATCTCACTGAGATACCTTGCTGGGTAACGGGAAGAAGGAATCCCCATGAGGAAGAGGAGGGAGAGCTGCTACCCAGACAACAGATAAGAGACATCTGAGTGTCTCATCTGAAAGAACCTCTCGAGTTCTTCTGGAGAGAAAAGGAAGAGGCAGGGGAGTGTATTCACACTTGCAAGGTCCGGTTGCTATGGATGCTTCAGTAAAAACAGTTGACCCGCTCCATGGCGCCAGTTTCTTAGCCTGGACCACCTTGACCCTCGGGGTCTGTAGGCCCAGCACACCCTGCCTCTCAGCTGGCCTTGGCTCTCTTTTTATGTGCTAGTGGCTTGCCCTGGGAGCCTGGCTCTCTTCTTGGTAGTTCCTTGATTTGTTTGTCTATGGAGATTCTCAATCATCCAGGTATTGGTTGTCCCAAAGTTGCTTTTCCAAAAAATAACTGGACATTCTTGGTTTGTTTTCTTGAAAACGTTTTGCTTTTCATCCAAGAACTGAAGAACTGAAACCGAAGAAGCTTCTTGGATGAGAAGCGAAACGTTTTCAAGGAAAAAAACCAAGTAAAAGTCCAGTTGTCTTTTGAAAAAACACCTTTGGGACACTGTTGCTGACTGTTAGCTTGCTTGGCAATTCCTCACTGGGGCATTGTTTGCTTCTTGATTGTTGGTCTAGTATTAAACTTGGTGTTGATCTGTGTTTATCTGGGTATTGATTGCTGGCAAGGTTATTTGGGCCTCCTTTTTTGGTTTTTTGATTGACTCTGACAGGGCAAGCCACTGGTGTATAAAAAGACAGCAAAAGACACCACTCCCTTCTAGCACTGATGATATAACCTAGTTGAGTAATGAAGCGTCTGCAAGAAAACAACCAAGGTAAGAGACCACCAAAGACCCCACGGTTCAATCCTAAGCCCCAAATATTCTTTTACCAGTTTCACCCTCAAGGAACACAACTTATGATCTCTCCCAAGTTTCCCCAATGTCTCATTTGATTTCTCCCAAACAAGGAAGAGAAGATTGGAAGCACAGAGGTATTTGGAGAATGTGTTTGGACAATGCTGCTTTTCTTCTTTCTTCTTTCTTCTTCTTCTTCCTCTTCTTCTTTTTGTTCTAAGGAATTGTGTATTCTGCACAAAGGAGCCTGCTGCTGCATTTCAGTCGCATTGGTTCAGCCATTTGGACGTGTGCCAGATTGGCTACCATTGAAATCAATCTTTCCCCACCTGGCACCCAATTGAAAAAACTGAGCTAAGCAGAGGCACCTCAGTTGCCTACCGAAAGGGACGATGAGGGATTTTGGGAGGCACCAGTAGTTCAAAGTAAGGCAAATCTTTGTACTTCTCCAGCCCCACAGCCACATAATATTCGCCATTCACCAGCTCCTCCCCCTGGGAGATGTGGTCGCCGTTCAGCTTGCAGAGCCTGGCAGGAAAAGCATAGCAGAAACAAGTTCATGAAAAGTTCATGAAGAATCTGAGGAAGGAGCAAGGTTGGCTGGGGAATTCTGGGA
Organism: Pseudoxyrhopus heterurus; assembly: GCA_032468235.1. Taxonomy (NCBI): domain Eukaryota; kingdom Metazoa; phylum Chordata; class Lepidosauria; order Squamata; genus Pseudoxyrhopus; species Pseudoxyrhopus heterurus. The sequence goes on along the minus strand of JANHJO010002255.1, from coordinate 92,419 downwards.
GTTGAAGTCCACCCATCTTAAAGGTGTCAAAGTTGAGAAGCAGTCTTAAAGAAGGCTTCTTTGAAGTACATGGGACCAGCTTCCATGAAAACATGTACAAGCTTGCAGACAAATTTCTTTATTTCCTGTAATGCTGAACTTAAATATGAAGCACAATGGTTATCAGCTTTTAGGCCTTACATGAACTTTGCAGCATAATTGTACCTACATGTTATATACAAAAGGATTGTATGCAAATACACCCTTAACCTGGCGATTGAATTTACCCATTGCTGAATTGGGGCACTATATTAAGTTTATCCTGGGTTCCAGAAACCAACCAAGTTCATCACATGGGCAAAGGCGCCTGCTGGGCTTTATCTAATCAGGTAAGCCTCTGTGTAAACATAGCCAGAGAATTGTAAAGGCTGTGACATCTTCTACAAGTTTCCTCCTGTTTAAAGACTGAAGAGGGAACCAAGAAAGCTTTGGGTCAGAAAAACCCATTTGTAAATTAAACCCAATGACCCCTCTGTTCAGTGGTGAGATTCGGCAAGTTCGCACCGGTTCAGGAGAACCAATAGCTAACTTTCTGAGCAGTTTGGCAAACTGGCTGTTAGAAGAGATCTCCTTCCAACAGCCTTTTGTTTTTTCCCACCTTATGGGGTTAATCTTGGCAGGAAGGCAGTGTTTTGGTGTGCCTCTGTGTGTTGTTTCTAGCCTAATCCTGCTCATCTTTATTGACCTGCTTAAGTGTTTTCAGAAACTGCCTCTGCAGTTAAGCCTTGTTACATTGTAACAGCCGTTAATGCTTCTTGGCAGTACACCCAGACTTTCTATAGCCTGAGCGGCTTCTCTGGAGTTTTTTCCTTTGCTGGTACTTCTATTCCGGAGCTTGACATTCTTAAAAGGGAAGGGTTGTTTTAAGCTTTTCACACTGCTTTAGTGGTTCCTGGCACTGTCCTTTTGGGGTGTACTTCCAACACCACTGAACCCCCTCCCAGCCACTTCTTGCCTTCTCTGTCCCCAATTAAGAGTGTGAGGGGACGATCGCGGGCCTCTTTCTTCCCTGGATCAGTAATCTCTACATGGAGCGATCTGGCTAGTCTTTGCCTTCTTTGTTTGTTACCAAAAAATGGGCTTTGGGCAGTGGTGGGATTCAAATTTTTTTACTACTGGTTCTGTGGGCATGGCTTGCTGGGCGTGGCTCTGCAGTTGGCCAATCAGAGGTGGTATTTGCTGGTTCTCCGATCCAATCAAAATTATCACTATCAGTTCTCCCGAACATGTCGGAACTGGCTGAATACCACCTCTGGCTTTGGGAGGTCTCCCTCCCCCCACTGATGGGAAAACGGTATGGTCATCTTTTCAGACTGCCTGATCCAAGTTAAGCAACGGCTGAGAGGCAGGATGCAAGCAGAATTACCCCAAATGATACCCCACTGGTGTTGATGCTCCCCACCCCAGGAAGACAAGGTCCCTCTGCTCCTCTGGAAACAAGGCTCAGTGCCAGGACCTCAATGCAGACCCCCAGGAGGCAGCCCCCTCCAGGCTTTAAGCCAGAGAATTTGGGGGGCTGAACTAGCCTAGTTCTGAAGTAGCAAGGGGGCAGCAGAGTCTTTGATTCCTCCCACCCCCAAGAAATAGACAAGGATGGTAAAACAACAACACAGACAGCACTTACTTTTTCACCACTCCAGTGCGCAAATTTGCCTTTTCTGACAAGCGGCCAAGGATGATGCCCCATTCCTGCAGGGCGCTCCTGGCCAGGACCATTCGGAAGGGGGGGCTCAGCAGGTCTCCATTGCGGAAAACGCTGGAATGGCAGAAGCAGAAATCCTGGCTTCCTTCCCTGCGGAGCTTCCTAAGGGAAGACTCCCAGCTATTCCCATTTCCCTCTCATTCAACCATGGGAGGATCTGAACTTCATCAAATTATATGAATGGAGCACAGGCGAACTTCTGGACTCCACCACAAGCAGAGAGAATTTCTGTGAGTCTTAATTTATTTGTATTTATACTTCAGATTCTGGCAGAATTTTACCTGGGGGAGAGGACAAGGGTTTGGTCCCTTGTTCATAGCCCTGCCTGTATTTTCCAATCACTTTGCCCATCTTTTTTCTTATCAGGAAAAGCTTTACTGGCAGTAAGGGCTGGATTACAACTGGGAAGACCCTCTGCGGAGGACATCCCCCTCAGCACTGCCCCTTCCAGGTCTGTGCCAATTCTGTTCTTCTGTTCCAGAGACAACGAACTGTGCCAATTCTGCCTTTAATTAGCTGTTTATTTATCAGATTTTTATCCCGCCTTTATTTTAAATGGCAGCTAACATACCTAATATTCCTTCCTTCTACTCTTTTCCCCCACAACAACTCCATGATATGGGTCAGGCTGAGAGACAAGCCCAAAGTCACCTAGGCAGCTATCATGGCTAAGGCAAGACTAGAATTCACCATCTTTGGTTTCTAGTCTGCTATTTTAATCTCTGGACCAAAATGGGTCTCTTTCCCTGAACTGCCCCATTTCTTCCTTCACTAATCTGAGAGGGAATTCCAAGGATAGGAGAGTCACTCACTAGATGACACAAGGAAGGTTCATTTGCCGCTTCCATCCTGCCGTAACCATCACCTTCTGAGGAATACCTGGATAATTCTGAATGCCAAAACATCGTCATCATTAATAGCAGCAACAATAATACATCATTATCTGTCCTTTGTAGGTTCTAGCGCTATGTTTCTTAACCTTAGCACCTTAAAGATACATGGACTTCAGCTCCCAGAATTCCTCAGCCTGCTCCAAGATCCAAGCCCAACATGCTCGAGGCCTTAGAAAGCCCTGGCTTGCCCGTCTCCTTAGGCAGAATATCCTCTTTTAGGTTGCTTTTATTATACTGGTACATAATACAAAGTTTTGACACTAGACAGAAGGCTTCTTGATCAAAAGCTTCTCCTGATAGTTGAGCCTTTTGTATTTGCAAGTATTTCTTTGCGGAGCCCCCAGAAGAGTCTAGGACAACTCACTGCAGACAACTCACTGCAGACAACTCACTGCAGACAACTCACTGCGGGGCAATTTGCCCTGGGACAGTTCAACACGGAAGAGAGGGACAAGTGAATTGCAGCAGGCCTTGTCTTGCTTTAGCTTTGAATCTTCTCAAGTTAGAAGTCCTCAAGGCTGGGGTGAGCTGCAATTCTATTTGTCCCTCTTGAGTTGTCCCACTCTGAATAGTCCCCCAGCAAGTTGGCCTGTGACAAGTTGGCCGCAGCAAGATGGCTGGGGTGAGACAACCATGGCAAGCTGTCCCATTCCACCCCAGAATGTGACGTGGCTGCCTCTTTGTTCTAAGTTTGGGTAATAAAGTATTTAGCACCTTGGAGGGAGGGGACACAAGTATTACACATAACATTCTGCAAGCAAATGTTCATTATGGTTATACAGGTAATTGACTTACCACCATTCCTTTAGTGTCTGTTGAAAGTTGTAACAGCACTGAAAAAAGTACTTAAACTTACAACCAACACAGCATCCCCATGGTCATGCGATCCAACATTTGGGCGCTTGGCAACTGGTATGTGATTACCATGGTTGCAGCATCCCAGACTCACATAGTGGCCATTTATGACCCTTGCAGCCGCTTCCAACAAGCAAACTCGGTGAGGGGGGAGCTGGATTTAATGACCATGTGATTCACTTAGTGACTCTAATGATTTACTTAACAACCGTGGAAAAAGGTGGGTGTGATATTTAACAAGCACCTTGTTTAGCAATAGAAATTCTGATCCCAATTCTGGTTGCAAGCCAAAGCCAACTTGCAATTGTCTAATGGCTGGCACTGAATAAAATCCGCACATCCCAGGACCTTTCTAAAGCAGAACTAGGCTGTTCCATTCTGAAACCAGCTTTGGCCCACCCGTGACCACTCACTCACCTGGGCTCCGTTCTTTTTCTGGTGCTTGTTCATCTGCTTCATTCCAGCATTTGCATAGCTGTCAAAAATGATTTGGGAAGAAAATGAGCCACTGAGCTGAGTCAGGGGATTGTGCTGGAGAGTTTTGAGTTCAAGTCTCAGTCCAGAGCAGACTCACCTACTTCTACATCCAACATTTCTTCCATGAATGCTGCAGACTTCAAATTCCATAATCCCTGGTTGTTGCAACAGGCTAACACATTCACATCTCTGGAAATGGCCAAAGAGTGTGGCAAGGTAACTCTTCAGAGGTGTTTCCCAGTCAAACAACCAGCATATCCTTTGCCATAGATATGGGTTAGATTAAAACTCCCATCACCTACAATGTCATTAGATATGCTCCAGATGCCTTTTAGGGAAGAAGTGGACTTCAACTCCCAGAATTTCCCAGGCAGCCATGCTGGGAGTTGAAGTCCACATACTTCAAGCTGCCAAGACTGGGAAACACTGAGCTGGGTCAACCAGAGAAAACAAATTACTGTCCCTTCAACAAATCTTTAATCCAAAGAAGAGTTTGAAATTATCTTTAATTCACCACCACCCCCAATAAAACTTGAGGGATGGATACCTTCTCTAGAAGAAAGATGAGCTGCACATGTGATGCATCCTTGAAGTAACAAGCAGAGTTCCACCACCCCGTACCCCCCCCTTATGATTTAAATGTTTCTGACAGTTCAAACAATTGGCCAACAACCAACCCAAAAAATCTGTGCAGTAAGACAGCAACTAATCCCAAACTGTAGCTAAGAGATGGCTGTGAGGTTGACATTCCTTAGCTTTCGCCAATTAGGCACCTGCTGCAGGAATTGGTCCGTGTTGGCTGGCAAGCCCAAAAATGGCCCTACAGCGGGTGGTTAGAGAAAGATGTCTAAGGGGTAGAAGTTCAAACTTTGCTCGCTTTTTGAAAACAGAGCCAGAGGCTTCTGGTGCAACCAGCGAAGAGACTCAAGGCAGTTCTTTACCTTGGGACCGAGGAACCAGATGAGATTTAATGGGAGGCGTCCTCAAGTCAAACGCCAAAAAGCCACAAAAATAGAAACTTACTACTACAGCTTTTCCCAACCTGGTTTTCCAGATATACAGTATTGAGGCTATGAATTCTCTAAATTCTGGACTTGAAGTCCCAAGATCTATGAAGGATTCCACCCCAGGGAGGCCTTCTCTGCACTATTCCAGACCTTCTACAGAGCTGTGACTCTCTCTAAACAAAGCCCATTTGAATCTTGTCCTGGAGAAGCTGCCACGTATCTACGCAATTTACACACTGGCTTGCGTGCTGGGTGTCCAGAGCGGCCCTCCTGATACTCCCACACGGACAAGGGCTGCTTGAAGACTGACATCAGGAGCCTGGCATTGTCATAATTCAAGGGTCCTGGGTCCTCCCTTGGAGTCTAGAACAGACGCCCAGCTCTAGAGAACGGCCCAGAGCTTCAAGAGGCTGCTCGGGCTGCCTGTTCTGCTTTGACTCAGGTCTGTTTCATTGGTCCTTGACTGTGAAGGGGAAGGGAAGGGAACTGCCGAGAATGTGCTTTGGTTCCCCTGCCAGGACCAGATTGGCACTTGGCTTGACTCGGCTTCCCCTGGAACTCTGGGCCTTGGAAGGGTCTCTCCCTGCCCCACCCGCAGGCCCACATTCTGTCACAACCTGCAAGGAACCGACATCTTTACCTTGAACTTTCATGCCAGTGAATCGGTCCTCTGCCCCCCCCCCCACCCACATTGGTAGTTCCTAGCACAGAAGGGCCTCCATTCCGACCCCCAGCAGTCCTTGAGGAAGGCACCTCGGCTTGGAGTGGGAAGGGCCCCCGCAGCGCTGGACGCAGAGAAACAGCGTGGGTTCCTCCGGTGCTCTCACTCCAGACGTTTGGGCTACTCTCATTCTACCATCACTACAAGGGCACCCAGAACAAATGTACACCTCTGCTGCTCTTGCTATTAACCTTCCCATATCATTCAGCACTATCAGGTTCAAAACCCGTCGGATGATTATTGTGCTTTTACATAATCATCATTACCACCTTTAGGTATTCTGTAATCTAGTACATTTTCATTTATTTTATTTTTACATTTTCATTTCTATGTTAAAATCCTTTTAACTCCTAGGCCTCTTTTTTTAGATTCTCATCTTGCCCTTGATGACTCGTATATACTATAAAAAGGGACTGGGTTAGGTTGCTTACTCAAGCCTTTTGAACCGCTCAAAACCTGCAGCGACGTATCGGGACCCGTTCTGCAGCTCACTCAGCTCCGTGATGCGATGACCCTCTCGAGGCGTGTAGATGCTCCTAATGGCCACGGGGGCTTGGATGGTACTGGTCACCTCATTCAAAAAGGCATCAAAAGTCAGGAACCGGCGGTGGCTCACCACGAATTTCCGGCCAAGGAAAAAGGGGTCCCCGTTGCGAAAGACCATCACATTCTTGGCAAGGGGTGCCACTTCAACAGTACCCGAGACCATCTCTCCCGGGCTGCAGACCCCGGGCTGCTTGTCTGAGAAAGCTCCCTGGCAGAGGGCAGAGGGGCACCTTGGGGGCTTCTGCAGCCAAATGGCACCACTCTTCTGAGTGTACCAGGCTGCCTTCTGAGAGGAGAACTATGCCGTTTCCATAGTGTCGGTTCAACAAGGAAGGAGAGGGAGTGCCCTCTGCTTGGTGAAAGACTTGGGTGTGTCTGTGGCAGAAACTCCTCTTTTGTGGAGGAATGCGTAGCCTCTTTCTAGAATGAGAGCGGGACACCCCTCAGTCCTGGAAGCAGAGATGCCAGCTCCGCTCTCCATGAGATCAGAGGTCGTGCCGTAATGAAGGTGGGACTACAAAGACGACTCTTCTGCCTCCGCTCGGTCCAGTGAAGATGGCTGGGGATTAAGCCAGTTTTGCCCCAATCAAGGGAGAGTTCTTGGGCGAAAAACATAACAAACTCCACAATGTGGAGTGCTTTCCCCAGTCAGTGAGCTTTTCACATCCCACCCAGGCGCGATGGGCGGCCTTGTGCTGCCACCAGGGTGGAAATGCAAGTGCTACAAAATGACTCTGAGGTGAACAGCTCACGTAAAACGCAAATCTGTTTTGCAGATACTGTAAACACACAAGTGAATTTGGAAGGAAATAAAAACCATCAGTATTAATAAAGCAACAGTGGCCTGTGTTTAGGACTCTCTGTTCTTGGCCCTCACCATTCCACATATTCATTGCAGATCCTGCAATGTCCCAAACCCCTTAAAAAAATAAAGATTATGAGACTGACCAGTCCTGCCAGAGAAGTTATTACTCCTGACTCTGCTGCTAATTCCATTTGGAGAGCTTCTCTCTTTAAATGCCTTCTTTTGCTTTCTCTCTTTTAGTGTTCAAGCTTGCCCAGAAGGGGCTGTCTTTTGTTGAACTAATGTAACCCACCCTAGGGATCTCCAGCTAAAAATCACACTACAGCACTGCTACTGCCTTGTTTAATTTGGGGCAATGTTTCTCAACCTCAGCATCTTTAAGACATCTGAACTTCAACTCCCAGAATTCCCCACAGTAAAACTGCAACTTTCCAACAAACTAAGTCAACAGGCAAAGCCAGATTTCCTTAACAACCACATTATTCATTTAATAACTGCAGTAATTTACTTAACAACCGTGGCAAAAAGGCTTAAAATCAGGCATGACTCATTTAACAATCACCTTTGCTTAGCAACGGAACTGATCCCAATTGTAATCGTAAGTTGAGAAATACCCATAATGTCTCTGGCAGGTTTACTGCCTAGCACAGTTGAAAAATGTGGGCTACTGCCTAACTTTACAGTCACAGGCCAAAAATGGGGCATGGAGGAAAATATTTTATTTAACTTCATAATAATTTAATAATTATTCAAAAAACCAAGCCAGCAAAATAGCAAAACCAACCGTGTAGTAAAGACTTTAAGAATAATCAGTCAGTAGCCACAAAAAGCAGAATACGGGGCACCCTGGAATAATCTCCAGGAATTGAAAACTATCTGGTCAAAGCTGCTCTAATGTAAGTGACAGGGGGGAAACGTCACATGCAGGCAGCAGCTTCCACTAGTAATCAGTAAATTACTAGCTACTGTAGCTTTGCAAATGCTGGTAAAACCGACGTTCCATCATTGCTCCACCAAAAGAGCACAAAAGGAGCTTCTGCAACTGCAATTCCAAAAAGTCTGGCAGCCTTGAAAAGCTTTCGCAGTCTCCAGTTTTCACAGTTACTTTTGTAAATCTCAATGGTGACTTCAGGATGTGGCCTCTCTAAGGAAACATGGTGGACGCCTTGCCTGCAGCCCTTGCTTCCTTTCTGGAGGTAGCGGGTCAAAGTGTGAGATTCCACTTCAGTGTGAAAAGATCACATGTGAGATCTGGTGAGCTCTCAGGCTGGTTTCCCCAATCTCTGTTTCAGGATCAAATACTGAGGGGTGACAGAAATAAAAAGGAAATAAAAACAAATGAAAGCAGACAAAATCTACATCAAAGGTTGCAGCTAGCCTAATAAAGTGATACAAATCACTATATTCCAAAGGAGACCATGAACCTTTCCCTTGATAGTTTTAACCCTGTCCAATGCATCTACAAGTACAGTTCTGAATTTTAAAGATGCACGCTTTTCCACACCCCGAGGGATCCCACTTTTGCCCAAGCCCGGGACAACGCTGAAATACCTCTCCTCCCGATGCCATCTATCAGCTTATAGAAGAAGCGGTGATCACAGAACTGGGCCAAACCAGCTGACATTTGGGTTATGGCTGCTCCCCAAGACAAAGGTCTGGGAAGCGACCCAAAGCAATAGCAATAGCACTGTATTTATATACCGCCTATCAGGGCGGTTTACAATGTCAGCATATTGCCCCCAACAATCTGGGTTCTCATTTTACCGACTTCAGAAGGATGGAAGGCTGAGTCAACCTTGGAGCTGGTGGGATTCGATCAGCGAAAAACTGCTGATTTGCAGTACTGCAGTACTGTGTTCTAACCACTTGAGCCACCACAGCTCCTCAGTGTCCTTACATTCTTACGGCTGGCAATTGCCTGTTGCAGCCAGAGCAGCTCCATGGCCAGGTGCTTGCGGTAGTTCTGCAAGTCAGGCATCCCTCTGGGCATTTCCGGTGCTTTGGGGAAATGAGACTCTGGAGAAGAAAAGAACAAGGCGGTCAGAAACAAGATTGCCTCTCTTTTCAAGCTGGGGAAGACAGCCATCTTATTTATTTATTTATACACACACACACACATACACACAATGCTGCTTCTGTAAAGTTGTTAGAAAGATGATTGATGGGACTTGGATATACAGATGTAGTAACTGTCTGCCCAGTTGACCAAAATCCAGGGTTCTTCCAGCACCTAACTCACCCTGGCTCAACCTGGGAGACTCCATCCCCAGAACGGTGCTGCTCCAGTCAGATGAGGTATTGCTGGGTTCCCCGCCTTCCTCGTTTTCTCCTGGCAGGCTGCAGACATTCCCAGAATGAGCATCCACAGCTTGCTGTCCTACCTCACCGATCTTGGGTTCAGCTGCCACCTCAGCTAATAGTCGGCTTGGAAACTGCATCTCAAAGTCACACATTTGTTTAGACTGTGATACCTCTTGAAAATGTTGTACATCCTGTTTTTGTGGCCTGTCAATTTTAACCTCTTCTCTGTGGAATTGCTTTATTGATTTCTTGGCAGTCTGTAAATAAAATACAAAAATAAAATTCATTAATATAAAACAGTAATGCAAAATAAAAAGATTTCCTTTAAAAAGAGAATGATCATTATGTACAGAGCAAGGTATTTTCTAGTTGAATGTGCAGCTCTGTGTTGCAGAGAGCATTGCATATCCTATTACACATCAAACAAAAAGCAAACATTTATATGATAAGCAAAGGCAGCATTCTACATACTGAATGCTACCAGACTGTTAGTTTTGTTACAACAAATACACATGAAGTTCATCTCTATGTGGAGGAAACATATTTGCAAAGCAGAAGATAGAACTGCATTTATTAATTCCTAATTGGGGAGTAAACAAAAATCAATAAATTCTTAAAGTTGCCATCAGAAAGAAACAGGACCCCCACCACCACCACCATTCAATAGTGTTCTGGCCAATTTCTGAACTTCCTCATGCCAGAGACAGAGGTCTGCTGCTTTTCTGCATCCAGTTTAATTCAGGCATCCCAGAAATACAGAAACCAAGTAGAAGAAGCCTCCTAAAAATGCTGCATAGCACTGCTTTGGCTCAAACAGCAGATATTTAGTCACTCATTCACTCTATTTATAGGTCACCTGAGGACAAGATAATGAAAAAGTCTGTTTGGTTCATTTATTATGTCCGTCTAATGCAAAGTAATTCATAACTCAGTTGTAGGCACCAACCATTGCCTTAGCATTTTGCACGAACACAAATTACCACCTTAAGCTACATTGTGTGCACAACTATTTGGCAAGTTGTGTTTTGGAGGATTAATTGTATTATTGAACAACTACAGTCCTCTTGGTCAATCCAAAATGTTAATAAACTTCAAACCTGAATATTTAAGGAAGTAAAACTGAGGTTTTGGCTTTCTTAGGAAAATATCTATGTGTGCACAATTATTATCATGCAACTAAATGAAAAATGAAAATTGGCCCATCTCACTCATTTATTTGCATCTGTTAAATGGAGAATAATAAACAAACAAAATGTACAAATAAACATTTCTGATATTTCAAAATAAAACTTGTGACCAATGCAGCCACCCTTCTTTTCAATAACAGTCATAAGCCTTCCATTCATGGAGTCTATCAATTTCTTTGTTGACAATCAACTTTTTGTGCAACAGCAACCACAGCCTCCTAGACACTGTTTAGAGAGGTGCACTGTTTTTCTTCACCATAAATCTCCCAATTGTGAGAGGTCCACAAATTCTCAATAGCGTTTAGGTCAGGTGAGGAAGAGGACCATGTCCTTATTCTTTCATCTTTAAGACCTTTACTGGCGAGCCATGCAGTGGAGTACTTCAATGCATGTGATGGAGCATTGTCCTGCAGAAAAATCATGGTCTGCTTGAAAGATGAAGATTTTTTCCTGTACCACTGCTTGAAGAAAGTGTCCTCTAAAAACTGGCAGTAGGTTTGGGAGTTGATTTTGAGTGCATCTTCAACCCAAAAAGGTCCAACTAGCTCATCTTTAATAATAACAGCCCATACCAGTATCCCACTTCCACCTTGCTGGCATCTGAGTCAAAGTGGAGCTCTGTGCCCATTACTGATCCAGCCACAGGCCCATCCGTCTGGTCCATCAAGAGTCATTCTCATCCTATCAGTCCATAAAATCTTTCAAAAATCTATCTTCAGATATTTCTTGGCCCAGAAAGTTGCCGTTTCAACTTATGTGTCTTGTTCAGTGGCGGTTGGGTTTCAGTCTTCCTTATCTTGGCCATGGCTCTGAGCACTGAACACCTCATACAGTACTTCTGGGCACTCCAGGTAGATTGCAGTCCTGGAATATGACAGCACTGAATGATAATGGGTTCCTGGTAGCTTCACGGTTGATTCTTCTCAAATCTTTGGCAGTTAATTTATGTCTTTTTTTCTCAATATGTTTCTTGTGACCCTGTTGACTATTTGCAACAAAACATTTGATGGTTCTGTGATCACACCCCAATATTTTAGCAATTTCAAGAGTGCTACATCCCTCTGAAAGACCTTTTTACAATTTTTGACTTTTCAGAGTCAGTTAAATCTCTTTATTGGCCCATTTTGCCTGAGGAAAAGAAGCTGCCTAATAATTATGCACACATATACAGTGTTGATCTCCTTAGGCCACATCCTCCCTCAATACACATCACCTGACATACTTATATCCACTAAGCATTAAAGTGTATACAGCTTGGAGGTGGAAAAATATGCATAAAAATGATATGGTCAAAATACTCACTTGCCTAATAATTGTGCACAGTATATATGGTTTGAGTATCAGATATAATATTAACATAAGCACTGTATTCCATTAACCTGGGTTTAAGGACCTCCATATTAAGTAACCTTAGCCTCAGAGAATACACCGGTATAATTGTTTCACTCTCACAGTGCACATTCTCCTTCTATTCTAATTCAGAATAACTGCATGACTTAAGTAAAGGCAATGGGAAAGGCTGAGTTTAAGCTAATGACCAAGGCTGGGGGAGACTTGAATACCTCTTTACCTGGCTAAATTCAAGCTGTCCTATTAGACATTACACTAACAGCCACAGATCGTCTGTAAAAACAAATGAGCATAATGGAATTTCTAGCCAAATCCTCAAGCCCTAATGAGCTTTTTCATTCATATATTATCAAATGCAGATTATTATAGTGCATTATAAAAAACAAAACAGGGCAGTCTATTAGACTGAAAAATAGTTATCTAGATCAGGGGTCCCCAACCCCTGGCCCATTATCAGGTCGCGGTTATTTGCAACTGGGCCATGGGCCATGCTGGGCCAGCGCAGTTGACCTGTGTGTGTATTTGCATGCTTGCACAGCTCAGTTCCCCTCTCCCCCCCCCCACTCCCAGCCAGGCTGCCAAGCCACAAAGTTTGGGGTCTGCTGATCTAGATGGTTTTCATGCGTAAGGTAAAACTAGAACTCACAGCCTTCTGGTTCCTAGCTGATGCCTTAACCACTAGGCCTTTAATTCCCCCCTGGAGCAATTCAACAAAGGGTCGATACTCCCACTTTTGCTAAGAGATGAACCTATCAACAGTCCTACCTTTGAGAAAAAGGCTGGTCTTGGGAAGAGATGGCCAGTCCACTGGACCCAATCCAAGTCCCCTTCAATTTCCTTGACGATGCTCTCATACTTACTCCTTATGCTTTGAAGCCTTTTCCTGATCAGGTAACCCCTGACAACAGCCTAAATGGGAACAAATTGTTAAAAACACAATCACAGCTGCACAGAAATGACCAGTCCTGGCACAGAACAAGGCAGCATGGATTGAGTTTCTCCAGTATTAAAAGAGTTGATAGGAAGATGTTTAACAGGTGATTTTTCTCCCTCACATCTTGTTCGTTCAGCTGCCATTTGACAGGGAGCGAGGGCAAGGAGGAAGCCAGCCCTCACTTGTGTCCATTCCAATGCCAGGGTCCAATTCTTAAATACTGAAGACAAGGAAGAAAGACAAGGGAAGCCCAGAATGCTTTTACAATTATCTGAACCTTTTAATCCCCTCACCATTTCTACTACAAGTAGTCCGGGACTTACAATCACCAATGAGCCCCCAATCCCCATTGCTAAGCAAGGCAGTTGTTCAATGAGTTTTGCACCATTTTACAACTTTCCTTGCTACCCTTGTTAAGTGAATCACTGCAGTTGTTAAGTTAGTAACATGGCTCTTAAGTCAATCTGGCTTCCTCTTCGACTTTGCTCGTCAGGTGGCAAACGTTGAGCAGGTGACCCGGGACGCTGCAACCCTCATCCACACACGTTGCCAAGCGACTGAATTTCCATCACGACCCTGGGAGTGCCGGTCGTAACTGAAAAGCGACCGTAAGTCATTTTCAGTGCTGTGCTGTTACCTTCGAACGGTCACTAAATTAATGGTTGGAGATCGAGGGGCTGCATGTGCTGAAACAAAGACCTTCCCCGGAAGAGTTCCCTCTCCACGGGGGAGTCCTCAAATTCGGGGGCGAAGCAGGAGAGGCCAGGAGGCGCCCTGCTTTTCCACTCCAGGGCCACGGAGGCGCCGCAAGGCGGGGACGCTGCGAGCCTCCGTCTCCTGGGCCAAGGGCTGGGTGCCGGCGCCGCCTTTCGCTCGGCGCTCCTCGGCAACTTCCCTCCCTCCATCTCGACGTCTCCGAGGAGGCTGGGAAGCACCGATTCCTCGGCGAAGCCCCGGACAGAGGCGGCCCCGCTGCGGCTGGGGAGCCCGGGGTCAGCCCGGCCGGGGCTTCTGCCCACCGACCCTGGCGCCGAGCCGCGAGCCTTCGCCCGCCCGCTCATCCACCCACCTGCAGCCGCGCCGCCGCCGCCGCCGCCTCCCGCATCCTCCAGCCAGCAACGGCGACCGCGTCCCCCCTGATGACGTCAACGAAGGGCGACTCGCGCCCCGCCCAGGCGCTATTTGGGCGGAGGTCCGCTTTCCAGCTGCGATGAGTTCCAGGTCCCATCGGGGGTCCACAGAAACATTCTGTGCCCGACCACCACTCTAATTGGCCAGATTCTTCGGGCTAAAATGGGGGGGGGGGGTGAAGGGCCGGTTCCCAGTCAGGTGTGCGACGGGGCGTCGGCTGCGTTTGACGTCTTCACTGCGCGACGCCCCGCCAGAAGGCAGAGGTTGCTTGGCAACTCTCAAATGGGGGGGGCATCGACTCCCAGAATTGCCCCGCCAGCAACGCTCCGACGCCAGCGGAGCCCTTCGTGTCCCGTCTCCCCCATCGACGTTCCTAGCCATAAAAATAGAAATGATCAAACGCCGATCCTAAAGCTTTATTCTACAACAGGGCTGGGGAACCCCTTTTTATGACTTGACTTCAACTCCCAGAATTGCTGAACCAGCATGGCTGCCTTAGAAATTCTGGGAGTTGGAAGTCCACAAGTCATAAAGGGGCCATAGTTCCCCAGCCCTGTTCTACAGGAAGATCTCAGAATGAGCAGCAGCCTCCTGCTCAATAAAAGTAACCAAAAGCAGAGTGTAATTTCAAACGTGTTTTTTCTTTTATGACCAAGAGTTTCTGTAAGTGAAGTGATGGCATTGCTAGCTCACCCGAACCAGAGTCTGCAGCTCGGAGCAAACTCAAGTTAACGCAGAGCTCTTCTCTCTGGAAATTGCTTACAAAAGAATAAACGGCCCCCAATTCCAGCAACAAAGACTTCTGGAAATAGGCTAGTTAGTAGATTCAAATAGTTTTTGAGACAGAATTCTGCACTTGCCCATTGCTGAGCAGAAGGTCTCTCCATCTGTTCTTTGGCCTTGGTGGCGCAGAAGATAGAGAAGCTTGTAATTAGCTCCCAGCTGCCTGCAATTTAGCAAGTTCAATTCCCACCAGGCTCAAGGTCGACT
>JANHJO010002255.1:23267-35120 GCA_032468235.1 Pseudoxyrhopus heterurus | reverse complement strand
GGCGGCAAGCGTTCCACAAGACAAAATAATTCAGAAATGAGACCTCCTAACTCTGGCTGCCATTTCTACCCTGATTTCAAATCTTCCAGAGGACAATTATCTGTGGAGGAAGGTGTGCACCAGCTCCAGAAGCCATAAAACAGATCCCATTTCACTGACACTGTGGAGGGAGGATGGCAACAGCCTCTTTGAGTAGCAGCTCTTTCTTCAGTGGTGCTACTGCCAGTCTTTCCCCCCACATGATGAATCTCCCCGACCCGAGCATGCAAATCAAAGGCAGAGGCGCAACTGAGGAGGGGCTGCCTGTTTGCCACCACTCACAAGACCAAAACCAAGGAGAAAAGCTGGAAGGAGGCCAAAAAGACCAGGAAGGCAGGAGAAAACCACTACAGAGCTGGATCCCGATGGAATCACTGGTGTCTGGTTTTCAACCATAAACTGCCCTTCAGGAAGGATCTTTATGGATCATTATATTAAAGCATGATTAATAATATACATATCCTTGAAGGACTGATGGCCTATACTTATTCAGGAATAAGGAACTAATAACGAAGTATTCCTTTCACATATATCCCTTAACAAAATACCTATGTTTAAAGCCACAGTAGATTATGGCTTCAGTCAAACTTGAAGACTTTGAAATAGTCATACAAATGGTTTTAAACTTTAAATAGTAATTTTATTAAACATTATATAGCCGTAAGTGTCTATTTTTGGTATTGTTTTGTAGTGAGATGTCTTTGGTCAATTGGATCACGACCAACGTAAGTAGGACAAAGAAAGAGCAAGCTGTAAAGTTGATTAAGATCTTCAAAGAGCCAGCCCAAGAAACAGCTGGCCCTCCTCTTACCTGTAGTGTGCTGTTTTCACTTCTCTTGAGGAACTCAACAAACCTGTCCACAACTCCCTGAGTACTTATCACCTCATCGATTGGAGGATTGGGCTCTAAAATAAAATTTAAAAAGAAATTGAAGGGAGGAAAAGTTAAATATGTATCAAACAGTAAGGCTTGCCTATCATTTGGGAGAGAGGGGATAACCCTGTGCAGACATGCCATCATCAACATGACCATTTAATCTCTCCATCTAACTGCCTGCCCAGTTGAGGCTGTGATTCTGTATAACACAATGTATGCTTGTATACATTGTATATAACACAAGGTTGACTCAGCCTTCCATCCTTCTGAGGTCGGTAAAATGAGAACCCAGATTGTTGGGGGCAATATGCTGACATTGTAAACCGCTTAGAGAGGGTTGCAAGCCCTGATAGGCGGTATATAAATACAGTGCTATTTATCTGTGTTTAGCCAAGTATGTTCATTACACACTATTGGGCATGTCAAAACTTAACTGCTGAAATTTAAGGCATTTAAATAAAGTGATTTGTAATTCAGTACAATTAAAAAAAGAGCAGCTCAGATAGTCTGCTCCTATTATTTGTTTATCAAATTTCTAGGCCGCCCAACTCCCATAGAACAGATTTCATCTGTTCAGTCTACCCACCTATAGAAAATTTTCAGATGTTTCTGGCAAAGTATTTGAACAACAAATACTGGTATATCTTGAGGGTCTAACAGAAACACTAAGTTAATCTCATCAACTTTCCTTAAAAAGAGTTAAGAGTTAAATGTACCTTTTGAAAGAAGCTTCCTGAATCGCTGGGTAGTTACTAACTGAAGATCAGGGTCTTCAGAGAACAACATTTTCACCATCTCCATTGTGATCACACCCTCCTGAAAAGATCAGATGTTAATCCACCCATCACCAAATTTAATGCCCACCTTTCATAACAATTCTCAAACTTTAGATTTAATTCAGGACTTATTCCAATTTTCAAGGAGAAGATCCCAGGCTAGGATTAAGAAGAAAGACATCTAAATCCCAGAAAATTCTTTTAAAAACCTTCCCAGAGATACAATAAGGTATATTGTACCAAAGCAGATAAAATGGGTCACCTAGCCCAAGGATGGAGAACCTGAGGTCCTGCAGGGGTAGCCAATAAATCCCCTTTTCTAGCTCGAACCTGATTACCAATGCTCAAAATGAAATTAGCAGGTTGATTTCCTTAGCTTTTGAGGCAGAAAACATTTACGAAGTGCATGGAAGTTTTTTAGTATCTGTAGATCTCTTACTGATATTGACCAAGGGAGAGAAGTAAGAAGGAAGCATGCTGTATCTCTACTTACACTACCAATTGTAGAGCTGACCAAGGAATCCACCAGGGGACTGTCAAACATAGCAGCATCTTCATTAATTAGCTCCACATTTCTCCTTTTAAAGAGCTGCAATGGAAAATGAATGAAATTGTAGGGGAACAAACCAAACCCTGATCCCAAGCAGTCACCCGCAGATTGCTAAACAGCTCCTCTGCACTTTAGTGTTGTAACCCAACACTGGTAACCACCCTGCCTTTTGATGTTTCATCAAGCAGAACCCCACCTCCTAATTGATGCTTTCTGTTCTGCAGGTAGGGCTTTTATATGTGGCTTAACTGAAAAATAGCTTGACGAATATTCTTATTCTTTAGTACTCTTACAAGGAACAACCATTGTTGAGCCAGGTCGCACAAGGGCTTGGCACTCACGATCTACAAATGTAGAGGGACACACCCATTTCATACTCCCTATCACAAGTCACTTCAAACCATTCTCATGGCTTCATTTCTCTAAACAGTTCTTACCCCTTCAGCTGCCAACTGCATATAAAGTGATATATAAAATTTATATTAAATTCATACACACCCACAGAGTATTTTAACAGCAAAGAACCCAACAGAAAATACTACTGCCTTGCACCAAGTGTCAGCAGACCTAGGGCAGCCCCTTTCTTCCTTTTTCTGAAGATCAACCAGAACGAGACATAAAATAAAGCTTGCACTTTAGAGTTAAGCCATGAGATGCCTCTGAACAGCTACTCAGCCCAGAACTGCTCTCATTAACCCTTTTGTCATCCACAATGCAACCTTCTGGTTTCACTACCAAGCAGACACAGATTTTTCTCGCTACTTGAGCAAGTAAGGCCGTGGGATGACAGGAATTCCAGTGCCAGGAGTCAGAAACTTACCCTGATTTATATTCTGAGATAGTAGTTTATTAGCAGATCCTGAACAACCTTCAGCCCACTCTATAATACAAGTAGTTCTTGACTCATGACTGGCTTCTTAATGACCATCTGAATTTACTATGGACATCCAAAAGGTACTGACTGTATAACCCAGTTCCAACAGCTGTACCCTGTTGTCACATGACTGCATCCGATTGCTCAGCAACTAGCCTGATGGCCATTTGAAGCATCTGACAGTTATGTGACCGTGATTTGTGTTTTTGCAAAAGTGCCCCATAGAGAACAACCACAACATTTATTTACCAACTGATGCAAAAAAGGTTGTAAAATTAGATCTGGTCACACAATGTCCAACTTTACGACCACCACAATTTATGACCATAATGGGCAGGCTTCATTACTGTCATAAGTCGAGGACTATCTGTATTGCACAAAGAAGAGTCAGCCTATTACAGCTGTTCATAATTTAAAAAATATTTCACTGGACTTAATTTGTTTCATTTTTATTGCTTTCCTAACCTCAAAAGCATAAATAATCTTAGCTTAATTTTATTACTATTAGCAGGAAAGATTCTCTAATTGCCCTTCTCCCATTTCCTGTTGTACACAGCATCAGAAATGAAATGGTATGGGGACTTTTGCTTGAGCAGGAAGTTGGACTAGAAGACCTCAATGGTCCCTTCCAACTCTGTTACTCTGTTATTATCTGTTTTGCTGTTCTTCAAAGCATTGACTGCCAAGTATCAGATAAGCCCAAAATGACAAGCAGAAACCATACTTCTGCCTCACTCCAGGCCTTTGAGTGGGCAATCAAAAGAGGAAGTAGGGATCCCTTACCTGCTGCTCCCGTTTCTGTTTGCGTAGCTGGATCCCCTCCTCTTCTCTCCTTCGGCGCATCTCCTCTGGGTTCAAAGCTTTGTTTTTGTAACTTTTCATTCTGTAATTGTTGTCTTTTGCTGGGCTCGCCATGGTTTCTACAGGCCAGAAAAAAAACACAGACGCCATCTTTTTGCATCATCAATAGAAAATAGGCTACTTGCATCATGCCCTGGAGCTGAAGGATACCAAAGGATGCTATCATCTGGAAGCCTGTTTAGATTCTGCAATGAGTCACCCCACTGCATTAATCTGAACAAATCCTTGGCTTTACCTATACGCCTTAAAACCCTTCAACATTTTTCAGTTTCACAGAGCCTTTTTAATTAATCTGTACAAATATGATTAGGTGAAACTTGGTTCAATAGCAGTAACTGCAAGAGGGATCTTGGAGTCTTAGTGATCAAGCACTTAAATATGAGCCAGAAGTGTGCGGCGGCAGCAAAAAAGCCCAAGGCTGCATCAATAGAGGGATAGAATCAAGATCATGCAAAGTGTTAGTACCGCTTTATAAGGCCTTGGTAAGAGCACACTTGGAATACTCCATCCAGTTTTGGTCCCCGTAATATAAAAAAGATGTTGAGAGTCTGGAAAGAGTGCAAAGAGCAAGTAAGATGATTAAGGGCCTGGAGGCTAAAACATATGACAAATGGTTGCAGGAATTGAGTATGTCTGTCTAGTGAAAAGAAGGACTAGGAGTGACAGGATAGCAATTTTCTAATATTAGAAGCAGTTCCTCAGGTTGCTTGGACCTATAATGCCATTGGGTCATTAAGGAGCATTAGGCCATTAGGCAGTTCATGGAGCAGAGGTGTGAGATGGGCCATCCTGGGGGCTC
Organism: Pseudoxyrhopus heterurus; assembly: GCA_032468235.1. NCBI lineage: Eukaryota > Metazoa > Chordata > Lepidosauria > Squamata > Pseudoxyrhopus > Pseudoxyrhopus heterurus. The sequence goes on along the minus strand of JANHJO010002255.1, from coordinate 30,344 downwards.
CAAAGACTACGCTCGCTGCCGCACTTTGTACTAGCTGAAGCTTCCCAATGGACTTCGAGGGTAGCCCCACGTGGAGCCCATTGGAGCAGTCCAGATTGAGAGATGACCAGGGCTTGGGTAATTGAGCACAGGGAGTCCTGATGCAAGAAAGGTCGCAGCTGGCACACAAACTGGAGCTTTGCAAAAGCCCTCCTGGCCATGCCTGCCAGCTGCTCTTCGAACAGAAGGCGCGAGTCCAGGAGAACCCCTAGGTTGCAAACTGGGTCTGAATGGTGTGTGTGTGTGTGTGCGTGCGCGCGTGCGTACGTGCAACCCCCTCCTGAACTAAGGATGACAAACACTCGGACCCAGAGGCTCCATGCACCCAAAGCCTCTCAGTCTTGCCAGGGTTCAGTCTAAGTCCGTCATCCCCCATCTAAGCCCCCACAGCCTCCCAGCACCGCAAAAGGCTGCCCAGTGCATCACTCACTTCACCCAGGACGGAGACACAGAGCTGGGTATATCATCAGAGTATCGGAAGATTGGACCCAATGGTTTCATCTAGATGTTAAGAGGAGAGAGTACTGAGCTCTGAGGGACCCTGCAAGGAAGCGGTCAGGGGCTGGAACTTTCACTCTCTATCAATACTGATTGGGACCAGCCTCGGAGGAAAGAGGTGAACCAGAGAAAGACTGTGCCTCTCAGCCCTGCTCTTATGTTCTGTAGTTAGCTCAAAAGGAAACCATGGTCAATGGTATCGAAGGCCCTGAGGGATATAAGAGAGTGAGAATGGTGGCTTTGCCCCCATCCCACTCCCATCAGAGATCGCCCATTGAGTGCTATCAAGCCAGCCCTGAATCCTGACTGAAAGAGGTCCAGGGAATCTGTTTCATCCAGGAGCCCCTGGAGCTGCCGAGCAGCTTCACCAAAAAGCAAAGATGGGAAACTGGACCAAAGTTGTCCAGGCAGGCGGGATTGAGTGATGGTTTTTAAGGAGAGATCAAACCAGGGGCTCCTTAAAAGATCCCAGGAATGTCCCTTCTTGCACGGCATGAACCCACCCGCTGCTCACCATCCTGGAGTCTTTTATCAGCCAAGAGGGAAAAGGGTCTGATTGACAAGTGGTTGCAGACTTCCTTATAGATACCAAATACAAATACAGTATCAATACCAGTTGGACAATGGCATGAGAGGAACATATCTATCTCCTGATTGCAGCCATTATAGAGACAACTGTTATGAAACAAAATACTAGGCTTAGTTGACCATTGGCTTGATATAAAATTTATCTAAGGCTCTTCTTAGAGGATATCAGTCACAAACTACTACATTGACAAGCGACTCCGTGATTTGCAAATCATCATAATTCACTACTGTCACTCCAAAACACAATTTACTTTCCAAAGACTCCAAAAGAGTGGGGGAGCATCAATGGGCCCTCCAACTGCTTCTGGAGAGTCCACTGGGAGGTAGGGTGAGCTCAGCAGTATTTGGAGACCACCAATTTCCTATTTTAGAAGCTTGGTTCCCTCTGGGAATGTCCAAAAGGTGCCTCCAAATGTGCACTGGTAAACACTTAACAAATTTCAGGGGACACCATATTTAAGAAACTGTCAGGAAAAACTGAAAAACTTCAAAATTAAACAGAAAAAAAGCCTCCATAAGGCACAGAGAGTCAACACTTCTTTATCTGACACTAGACTTTTAATAACTTTCAACCAGTCTTTAATCTGGAGCTTTTTTCAATCTCTCATGATCTGTCCTGATTAATGATGTCATAAAACAAAGATACACAATAATGGTATCACTTTTCCATGGCAACAAGGTATGTTACAAGTGGTGATTTGTGATTTCATTGCAAACCCAGGCTACAGAAGACAACAAAATGAACTAGGGAATAAATAATCAAATAGCTATGTGGATTTACTTGGGATAATTGCAAAACTAATCCTGATAAATTGTCATCAATATGAATTGGCAAAGCTCAATCATGCAACTAATTAAAGGATCAAACATCTTTAGCAATGAAATCCAGATATTTATCCTTTTCTTTGAATTAAATCTGTTTTCAATCTTCCCAATCATCAAACTATAAGAATGCATCTAATAAAATGTGTGAACTCAGTCATTGTAAACCATGATTTATGCCGCAGCATGAATCTGAAATAACCACAACTTGGAATAATGTATGGCTAAATTTCTAATTTCAGAGGCCAACGTGACCCAGAGGCTTAGAGCTTTTGCTGCTTCCCAGGGCTGTCTAAATAAATCTAATATGCCAGCAACCACAGCTGGTACCAAACTGACTCTGAAGTTTGGCAAGCTGGAGTATAAAACTTAGTCACAGATTTTTTTTTTCTCTTTGCTCTGAACATCTCATTCCACTTCCTATTTAACAACAAATCTCTGCTGAGTAATTGTAGAAATTAGCACACCCCAAAGCAGGAGCTGAATTGCTGAATCAAGGCAAAACCAGACAGGGAAACTATTATCAAGTGCATTGATCAAATATCACAAGTTTTAACCCCAAATTGCATCATAAAACATGGAGGTCCAAGCAGCAGAACTGGGATAGCTGAAAGAAAACATACACATTATTATGCACACATATTTGAATTGGACACAGTTTGACAAGATTACATGCTGTCATTAATATTCACTGTAGATCTCTCTAGGAATTCTACTGATTAACCTACAAAATGACTCTTTACTATAAAAATCTATTTAAAAAGACTATCAGCGTAAAACACAAATATTCACACTGGCAATATGAATTCAGCGAAAACACAAGAGTTAAAAACTATCTGCCAGTGCTGCACACCAACTAAAATGACTACACATTAAAAGCCTGGGTATAGAGAGTGAGGAAGACAACCTGGATGGAGAGAGGCAGGAACTGCACTCTCAATAAAAGGGGCTGAAACATTTTAAAGTACAAAATTCTAAGACAACATTTGGAAGCAGCTCAAGCAGAAGCCTCCCTAATTCACTGACCTCTAAGGAGAAAGAGGATGAGAAGCAGAATAATCAAACTTGCAAGATTTTATTATTGCCAATCTTTTGTCAATTCAGTGCCTTTAAAGCCCTACATGACTTGGACCGAAGGAGCGTCTCCTCCCGTTTACATGCACTCGACTTGTGAAAGAGTGTCAAAGTGGGGGCCAATCACAAGGCCCTGAAGACCTGGTTCTGCCAATGGACCTGGGGAACCCAGAGTGGTGGGATGGAGCACATCAAGTGGCTTATCTGATTATTGATTGACTGCTGTTGCTGGAGATGGGGGGAGGGGGTATTGTTTTTACTGTTTGTATGTTGGGTTTTATTTTTCGTAAGGCGCCCAGAGTCACTGAGAGTGAGTGGGTAGCTATATAAATTCTCATAAATAGATCTCAAAATAGTTTCATTCTTTCAGTAGAGTTGATTTCCTAGCCTTGCAGATTCTGGGAGAACAGAAAAGTTTAACCTAATACTGAAACAACCTGATTACCAAACCAGGAAGAGACCTCAGAGCTGGAGGGGCCACAACCACGAAGGCTCTCTCCGTGGTAACCCTCTGAATGTCAGATTCCAAATGAATCTGAGTGAGACTCAAGGGCCTCATTGGATAAGGCCTGTATCTGTTAAATGTCTATTGATTTGCTTAAAGTTTATAGTAAGTAGCCTTTTTAAATTAAATTGGCAGCTGCCAGCTGCATTAGACAGGGTGAGGATGCAATCATATTATTGTGGGAGAGGGATTTTCAGTTTTCTCTCCCTAACTTTAGGATGGGGTGAGAGAACAGGCTGCCCACACGATGGCCGCTCCCTGTGCTGCTGCTGCTGCCCAGTCCTCTTCAGGCCTCTGCCTCCCCAGCACAGCAGCGGATGGCTACAAGATCTGAGCAGAGGCAGCCAGGTGTGTGTGTGGGGGGGGAGTATTCCTCTGTGAAAATAAACAGCCTGGAGAAGACAGAAGGCAGGAGAACCCAGCAGGAGCAGGTAGAGTAGCAACGGGAAAGAGTGGAGTAGAGAGCAGCCTGTGGGTGGTTGTGTGTGTTATGCTGGAGCCTACTCACTTTGGTATACTTAAAAGAACCTCCAATTGATGGTTTAAAAAAAAAAACCTTCAATGTCCAATTTAGCCCAATATAAGCTTTAAACTCCATTTATTCTATTTTGCATTTGTGTGCCACAAAACATCAAAAGGAAATTGTATTACTTATCTCTAAATTTAGGTACTGTGATCTTGAGACAAGTAATAACTAGAGACCAAGGTTGGGTTTTCTGGGGTTGCCCAAAACCTGCTTATGGGGTTAAATGCAGAATTGGAACTCACAGGTAATATCCATACACATAATCTGTCTTCCAATCAGAAAGACCTCCTCTCCGTCAATCAATAGCCAGATGAGCAGGGATTAACACCAAGATTAACATTAGATCAGCAACTGTTAACAGGCCAGATATCTTGCTTTTCTATATACTTCAAATCAGAGATTGTGGAGTCCTTTGTGTTCTCTGAGCTGCGTTTTTTTTACTGTTCTAATGCTTTTTATTACTGTTATTGTTTTACCATATTTTTCAAATTTTAATTGTAATATATGTTTTGAGTTGTGAGCTGCCCAGTTGTCTGCTGAGATGGGCGGCTACAGAAATCAAATAAATAACTCAAACAATACCCCAAGCAAGGAACCACCACTTCAGACAAACAAGCTAATGATAAACAACAAACCAATCAAAGAAGCATCAGGACCATCCCCACCAACACTGACTGAGCAAACCCCACTCCTTACTAGCACTGATGGTGTTACCTAGTTTGGTAATGAAGTGTCTGCAAGAAAACAACCCAGCTTAGACAGCACAAAGGACCCCACAATCTCTGGGCTTATTGGTTACACCGGACAGGGTTTCTCAAGAAATCAGAAGGGAGAAGGCAATGGAGACAGGGGCACCAAGGAAAAGCTGTATCCTAAAGCTGTATCCAGGCGTCCTGGGTGGGTAATAGAGGCATCCTGCTTATACACAGGTTAGTAACATCCAAAGTTGAAATCAGAGCCACCATAGCATACAGTACTTATCTAAGTCCTCCTCTATCCACAAGCCACTTTTAATTATTCCTACTCCCTGGAGTTCCCTTGCCATATTTTCAGCATGAAATCAGATACAAACAACTTTAGAAACTTTTTCTGGAGTTCATGATGCAACTGCTTATTTGCAGCATCTGTTTCTATTTAGACCAATTATTTGCCAAGTCTTGCTTAACTAGGCAACATTCTAAACTCCAAAGAACTTTTCATTCAAGATTAAGAAATCTAACAGTGAAATTGTTGAGCAGGTGAGACAATCATTCTGCAAACTGGGAGAAAAAAGGAATAAACAAACACAGTAGACATATGTCACATTCTTCATTATTAAACTCAGTAGATATCTGTCTTTGAAGTATCTTTAAAATAAAATGTTGCACTTTGCAATGTACATTGACCAGCATATTGCAAGAATGGCTCACTGGTTTAAATGAGATAATCTGACTATGTTACATGTCATTTTTAAGGATTACTGCTGGAGGAAATATAAGGGGGGGGGGGAAGCCATCCGGCAACAGAGGCCATCTGCAAACACCAGCAACAGAACAGGCAAACTGCGCTAGACAAAGTAAGCCAGGAGTTTGCCTCTAAAAAGCCAGAATTCAGCAGGGGCCAAACATGTGGCCAATATCATAGAATAAAGACTGAAGACTCATTTTCCTAAACTGGGAAAACTTAAGTCCCAGCCATTTTTACTGAAGCACTAGCACCCTTCATCCACACGTGTCTGCTTCAAATTTTTCACTGCAAAAGCTGAGTGTGTATTCCTCCAGCAGTTCATGCAGAAAATGGCTGGACAGAAAGGGTGAACCACACTCCCAGGCCTCTGGTCCAATTCTCTTATAGTGTCATTAGCGGCCCACAGAGAAGAAAAGTAAAAGTAAGATGGGAAAGTAAGATGGGCTCAAAATCCATTCTGGTCACATGACCGACAAGCTATCTGTCCCAGAACTCGTGCACTGCTTCCAAGTTTGGGAACTTGGGAGCAAAAATCTCATACCTTCTTACATTTTACTGAAAGGTCTCTGTAGCCCAGAACCAATACTTACCAGCTCTCTGTTCCTGATCTGAAGAAGCACAGCATTGCTACTTTATGATGTAAGCTGCCAAGAATTGTTGATGAGGCAGCAGACAAATACATGCAACAAATAAATACATGCCTTTAGCCAATCTCTCCCAGTCGAGAAGAAAAAGCTGCAGTAAGTGAAAAGCTATGTTTTTTGCTAAACAAACAAACCCAATCATATCCCACATTTCAATGGCATAGAGGCCAAGCACCAATGCTTGCTTCTGGCAAAGTGCATGCTCTCTTAGTCTAACATGACCTGTACATTATGATATCTCTTGTCACCTCCACCTTAAACCCTGGTTTACCTCTGCTTTTCAAGCGAACAAGAAAACTCCTTAATTGCTACAAAGCTAGAAAAGACTGTCACAAACACAAAGTCACTACATATCCAAGGGTCAGAATAAAACTGAGGGGGAAAGGAAAAGAACGTGATTTGGACTATAAAAAACATCAGGAGAAATTAGAGCAGACTGTGGTTTTCATAAACATAGCCTTGTAAATAGCAAAAACAAAAACAGTACATCCAAAAATGCAAGCAAAAAACAGACAATATGCAAGATAACCATCATGTAACCATGACCAAGTTAGATTACTTCCTTCTAGAACTGCTCATAAGCTGCCCAGAAACTTGCAAGTAGAAGTTAATAAATAGCAGCGCAAGCACCTGTCAATTTACACCCCTTGGAACAAACCTCCCACTCCTCAAGTTTGTTCCATAGACTTTTTTAAGCAACTCAAAGATGGTAAAGGCAAAATAGGAGTCTGAAAACTGATAAGAGACCAGGCTGATGAAGAAATTAAAGAAACAGCGGCTGCTCCCATTTCCCCATTCAATTCAGACACATCATGTATTGTTTTGTACTTAGCATGTTATGTGCCAAACTGTATATACATTTATATAATTTATTTTTGGACAACATTGATTCATTTAGCACAAAGCATCCAAAATCCCACAGAGCGATTTCAGGA
>JANHJO010002255.1:0-20290 GCA_032468235.1 Pseudoxyrhopus heterurus | reverse complement strand
CCCCCCCCCCCCGCCATGGTGCAGGAGGCTGAGTAGGCCACGCCCACCATGTCCATACCCACCCAGCAACCCGGCAGAGAAACGGTTGCTAAACTTTTTGAAGGCCACCCCTGCCCTTGGCTACTTGAGCACCATGTCACAACACTGTTGTGAACTTGACCTGTGAGGTCACCATGGGCATGGGTTACTTGGGCTTCATTGTGGTTAGGGGTGGCTGCCAATGCACCTCTCCCCACCCCGACAGTCCTGCCAACCATTGTGAGCATCTTCACTTGTGCCTCTGCTCCAATCTGCTGCTTTCCCTGCTTCAGACAAGCCCCTAAATTCTTTCCAATAAGCTACTACTCTACAACTACTGATACAAACTTAGTTTGTTTAGACCATGTTCCTAGGAAAATTGTCCCTTTCTAAAATAAATTTTAAAACTCCCCCAAAGAATAATCAACTCTTTTTGTATATTTTAAATTAACTTTTTTCTACTCTACGTCCCATCTACAGGCATTGGGACCAAAATTCCCATGGCTACGCAAGGCAGTTGTTGTGAGCTACAACCACTTTTACCATCTTTTTTGCACAATCGTTAAGCAAATCACTGCAACTGTTAAGTGAATAATGTGCCTGTTGAATGAATGCAGCTCCCCCCGTTGACTTTGCTTGTCAAACGGGCTGGCAAGGTCGCAAATGGTGATCGTGTGGCCCTGGGACGCTTAAACCATTGCATAAATACATGTCAGGTGTTGAGTCCCCAAATTTTGATCACATAAATGTGGGGGTGCTGCGATGCTTATGAGCACAAGAACCTGTTGAGTCACTTTTCAGTGCTGTTGCAATTTCAATGGTTTGTAAATTAACGGTTGCAAGTTGAGGACCACCTGTACTAGGCCAGGTGTTCAGCTGTGGGCTGGCTTTCTAAGCAAAATTAACCTGGTGCTCGGTGACTGCTGGAAGATCCAGCTCTGAACTGCCATTTACCTGGCCGGCACCCTTAAAAGGACGTGAGTGTATCCCTGTGGGCCGCTTCTCGGTCCAAAGTAAGACACCCCCTCCCTTTCCACCTCTTAGACCAACTGGTTGCTCGGAGTACATGGCATGGAATTCCGCCGGGCTTCTCTTTAAAGTCCAAGGAACAGCATGGGCAGCTTTGCTTCTCTCTGCCGGCTCTGTGCTCACCTTGTTGCAGCGCGCTCGGGGGCAACGGGCTCCTGAGTTTCGGGGGCCGTTGCCAGGCTGGGAGAATCTCCTGCCTCTATTGGAAATCTCCGAGCTTGTGGGGTCTCTTGGGAGCTCATGTCCGAGCCCCAGACCTGTCTGTTGAAGAGGAGAAGGGTGAGCAGGACGAGGGCCCTCTTTTGTTCAGTGCTACACATTACCCCCATTTCGGAGGCCCCCCAATGGGCCTAGAACTGCCTTTGGAAAGGGTGGCCATAAGGACAAGGCAAAGGACTAAGAAGAGCAACCCAACACCAGCTAATCCGGCAATACAAGGAAGCCCATTTGGGGGGGCAAAGAATTTCTGGGGGCCCCATACTCAGACATTCGTCAGCCGATTGCATGACTGTGATTTTTGTATTCCCACTTGAGAAGTTAATTTTAGATTTTCAAATCTTACTTTTTGCATGCAATGTCTCAAAATTATTTTAACACATAAATGGGGATGGAAAAAGAAGTTGGAAGTCAGTTGATGGAGTTGGAAACAAAACTGCGTCTTCTCTCCACTGGTCTCCCCGAGAGTTTTGTCTGGTTCCACCATAGTATCGTCCAGGAGAGACCTCGTTCTCCTGGGCCTTAAGGACCAAGTGACTATGGAGCCACCTTCTGGGTTTGCTTTGTTTTATTTTGATTTGGCTTGTTTGGGTCTTGTTTTTATTTTATTTTATTTTGCCCTTCTGGTTAACTGTCTTTCTTTTAATATTTGACTTTTAATTGTAAGTCACCCATGACATTTAGGAGTCAACCAGCCTATAATTAAAATTTAGAAACATTTTTTAAAAATGTAACAAGTGGATCCTATGCATGGGAATGTCACCAAATACCTAGTACTTCTATATTCCTGATTAATGTAATCCACCCTTGATGGGATCACAGGCTATTAGAAACTTCTTCATAACCAAATCCATGACCCAGTTGCCCTCCAGCTACCCCATATCTGGACAGCTTTTCATCATACAATGGCTCTTTTGTGGCACCTGGATCCTGGCACAGAAATCTTCTGTGGGAGAAGCGTCCTAGCGTGGTGGCTTCAAACACAGGCTCTGGGGTTGAAGTCTGAAGGCCTTCCTTGTTGAGGAACAAGGTCAGGGTGGGTGGCACTGCCCATCACAAAAACCCAGTGGTCTTCCTTCTCTCAGAGCCTCTCCCTCCCCACCGCTCTGCCCTAGCCTCACCAATCGAAGGAAGGCGGAGGAGTGCTCCCTACAGTCGACCTGGCAGCTTGAAGGGCCTACTGCAAAGGGCAGGCTGGGAGGGAGCCTAGGGGGAGGCCATGACTCCACTTCCATTGTGACACAAAAGGGTGGCGCCTGCATCACAATGTGACCTGATCTTCTCACTGCTTGGAGTTCTAGGCTAAGGAATGCCAGACCTCCCCCGAGTCATCTTCAGGCCATTCCTTTCCTGAACCTCTCACATCAAAGGTGGGCTTCTTCCTGGATTTCTCCAGGCATCCATGTGATGGGCAGGAATGGAGAGTCAATAGTCTCCCAAGAAGAAGCCAACAAGAGCAATAGGAAAAACCTAAAAACCTGGCTCTATCGCTTGGCCTGGGGCTACAACGGACTCACTATGTTAGGGGTGGCTGACCAGGTAAAGAAGATTCTCTCCCTCATGCCGCCCATCATCTTGGTTTTTAACTTTTCATTCTTTTATTACTTTTTTTACATTTGTTTTTATGCGCCTTTTAACTTTTGATTGTATTGTAAGTCACCCAGAGTCGCTGTGCCAGTGAGATGGGCGGCATAGAAATTTAATAAGACTGAGCAGAGTGCATCTTGAACACCAATAGCAGTCAGAGAACATGATTGAAACTCCTTAATTTGACAACACGTGGGCAGACCTAACAGCAGGTGCAACTGGGAAACTGTGACCATCCTAGACCAAGCCAAGTCCAAAAATGCTAGGGAATTTCTGGAAGCCTGGCAAAGTGGCAACATGTACACAGAGACAAACGATACCAAAAGCCAAAAAGAAAACAAAAAGAGCTAAACCAATTTCGTTGTATACATGATGTAGAATGACAATAAAGGCTTTGAACTGAAACACCTCTTCATCACCAGTCAACACCCAGATGAGCACAGCCAACACCAACTTTAATATTAGATTAATAATCAAGAAGCAAGGAATACTCTGATCAAAGAACCACCAATTCAGACCAACAATCTGACAGTAAACAACAACCCAATCAAGGAAGCACCAGGACCACTCCCACAAACACTGACAGGGCAAGCCACTAGTAGCATATAAAATCAGAGCACACCACACTCCTTACTAGCATTGATGGTGTTACCTAGTTTGAGCAATGCAACGTCTGCAAGAAACAGCCAAGCTCAGAGAGCACCTAGGACACCACAAATGAAATAAATAATTTTTAAAAACCATGTTGAACCTCCAGAGCAAAATTTACTAAGGAGTCTAATAAGATTAATATTTCTTACATAATTCTATTTTCTATCGGCATTTGCTTATACTTATATACAGCAAGTTCCCAACAAAAAATAAGTGTTTGCATGGATCCCCCCTCCCAAGGTTAAACCCCCATCTCTCCCTGATTGTGAATTGCCAGCTATCCTGGATTACAGCAGCTACACTAGTTCTTGTGCTTTTTTTTTTAAAGAGATTTTGCTGGAGAAAAATAACAGAAAGCAAAGTCTGCTCTTAAATTGTCTCAGGAGTGGAGATTTCTTAGGAGAAATGTGATGCCTGTTTCAGTTTCTCCAGATCTGAACTGTCATAACATTCACCTACATCTACTGGCTGTGAATGAAATCCATGCTCTCAACATTCAAGATGGCAGCTTCCAGGTTGGTTAAAAGAAGTCATGCTACTTAAAAAGCTACTTTAAGAAGACCATAGAACGAAGCTGTGACCTCTTGGCAATCGGCAACTAAGGAAATCCTTCTGTTTAAACAGATGAGGAGTCTAAAGTTCAAACTGCTTAGGGAAATAGCAGCTGCCACCAACTTGAAGAATGGGCCTAGACAATTTTGTGGTGGGCCTACCATGAAACTGAGCTTTGAAACGGTTTAGTAAGTAAGTGCTTAATTAAACATGACAAAGATGCTTTAGGCTAACAGTAGAAGGACTTCCTTGCAGCAGCCATCACCAGGAGATGGCTGCCCAGGATTCAACTTCTCTCATGCCCAGCTTAGGTAGTCATTGTCTACAAAAGTAATCACTCTGGTTACCAGACAGCAAGACCAAAATCAGGGTGCAGAGGTGCCTCACCACACCTACTCTGGAATTGCTGTGATGCACTCTGAGTTGGCTTTTTAGAAGAAAAGATTGGCTTAAGCGTTCTACTTCTATATCTGTCTACCACAGGTTCTCTTATGTCCCTATAGATAAATTCTACAGTTCTGTTGTTTTAGACATAATCACTGGGGCTTCTTGTTGTGAGGTTTCAAATGTTTGTCCTAAGAATTTGATTTCATCAAGACAGGCAAGGTATTAAAGGTGTCACAAAAAAAGAGGGAGTCAACCTATTTTCCAAAGCACCGGAAGGCAAGACAAGAAGCAAAAGATGGAAACTAATCAAGGAGAGAACCAACTTAGGACTAAGGAGAAATTTCCTGACAGTATGAACAATCAACCAATGGAATGGCTTGCCTTCAGAAGTTGTGGGTGCTCCAACACTGGAGGCTTTTAAGAAGGGACTGGACATCCATTTGTCTAAAATGATCTAGGTTCTCCTGCTTAAATAGGGGGTTGGACTAGAAGACTTCCAAGGTCCCTTCTGTATTCTGCTAACATCATTCAACTGTAGCCCGTGATTGTGGATTGGTATACCAACATTCCTCTTGGGAGTCAAAAACATCCACATGTAGTAGCTTAGGTCAAAAGATGGCATCTTTATCCACACCACTGTCACAATTCAGAGATCCAAACCAGGATTTATTTTTATCGATATTATTTGGATCAGGTTTCTCTATAATCTTGTGCCCTTTGGGTATAATAATTGCAATTCCCAGCCAGGACTGAGGAAAGATTCTCTTCTGAATTATGTAGAATCTCCGTATCCTAACCAATTCAATTTGGATGGATGATCTAAAGCTCAGTCTCTTCCCAGTACATCCAACAAGTAGAACTCTTGAAGAAATTATCTTCTTAAATAAGACAGAGTTTGAGGGACTTGTGATACTTACTCTTAAGGCTTGCCTGATGTAGCTAGGCCCAAACCCTGCCAAGTAGCTTCAAGCCAGCAGACTTCCATGGTGTGGACAACTTAACCATCCATGTCCAACCTGATAATGATTAGCCTTACCTACACTACAATACGAGCTACAATGGTTTCTTACCCAAGGCCTCACAGCATTGGGCCTCTTGTTAGGTTAACCCATCATCCCCCTGAAGGGTCAGGCCTGGAGCAACCCTTCTCCTCCTGAGAAGGATGTGTGCCTGCTTCTCATTGGTGCCAAGTCTCTACCTTCCCCCCTGGTCTTCAGGTAACACTAGGTTGCATCACAATGGAGGCTCAAGTTTCAAGATGTCCAATCTCACTTTCACCCCTCATCGAAGGACCTTGTCTGGGCAGGAAAAAATGATCTAGCATCCTGGGCTGCAGCCAATGCAGACCCTGGTCTGGGTGGAGAAGGACAGCGATGTATAGACTTTGTGATGACAGGATGTCCTGAGAATGACAGACGAGCGAGTGAAAGACACGATGGAGGAGTTTCTTCTCTCCCATGGTTACCAGATGGGCAAAACCATTGGAGAAGGAACCTATTCAAAGGTCAAAGAAGCCTTTTCAAAAAAACACCAACGAAAAGTGGCTGTGAAAATTATAGACAAACTGGGAGGACCAGAAGGTAAGAAGCAGAACACAAAAGGTTAAAGCAAGACAGAGCAGATGGAATGGGATAGGGCATGTTTTTAGAAATAACTGGATTTCACTTTCCAAGGGCCAAATTTTCCCCACTGCAATATTCTTTCCAATAAAATTTGTCCCTCCTCTAAAGAAAATCTACATCGCCATAAGCATAGAATAAAATCCACGATGACATCAATACAAATTAGATAATTTGTGTTCTTTCCGTGATGTCATCATGATTTTATTTGCTGTTCCCTGCCCCATATAGATGCTCCAGTGTGTTGTCCCTATAAACATAAATCTGTGCATTTTTATTCTACCATCTGTTGTATATTTGCAGACTTTTGCCCCTTTTGCACCTATCTCGCCAAGAGATATTTATCTGCCTGAAGGCAACAAGCTATAAGTACCATTTCAGAAGCCTTACAGCAGGGGTGTCAAGCTGGATTTCTTCGAGGGCTGGGTCATCAATGTACTTCTTCGTGGGCCAGCCGGGGCGGGGGGTGGAGACGGGACGGACGCCTCCTGCACCACCCTGCTGGCCAAAACAGGGTGCAGGGGGGCCACACGTGCCCCCCTGTGCCCCGTTTTGGCTGCCAGAGGCATCGCGGGCCAGTCCTTTGCTATTTCCAGGCGAGCCCTGTGGGCCAGATTTAAGCACCCTGCGGGCCGGATCCAGCCTGTGGGTCTTGAGTTTCACACCCCTCCTTAGAACAAGCATATCTAACGTGGCTCCAGTCTGCCCAGAGGCTATACATGTTCTTGGTCCAATCTGACTCTTCTGATGGAAAGTGCCCCTGGCCTAGGAAACAAAGGAAGGAGAAGCTAATGGGGGAAAGGAACTTCTAAGAAGGCTGGAGGTTTACGTTGACAGTAGCGTCTCTTACTTCAGTTGTATTTTGAACCTTTGCAGTTGGCTTTCCTATTCTAATTAGGCCCATGGCATCACAGGCAGAAAATTCACATTTTTTTCAAATCTATCTTTAGCGCTGTGGAAACTTTCAGCAAATTGGATCTCGTGCAAAAGAAATGACAAAGAACGGAATGAAAGCTAACCGGGGGGGTTTATCTTCCCCAAAACTTCTTTGAATTATTTATGATCAGGGGGCAACTTCCAGAATACACTGCTGCATGAGTGATGCACGCAACACTTTTTAAAAGGCTTGCAACAAAAAAGACGTTTAAGCCCGTGTAATTTTGTCAAATGCCTTCAGTAAGGCATTTGACAAAGCAGACCACAGCCTACTTCTTGTTCAGATAACATAATGTAAGATAGACAGCACCACCACTAGATGGATAAATATGGTATTTGGCTGACAAACCGTACTCAACGAGTTGTCCTTAATAGTACTACATCTACATGGAGGGAAGCAAGCAGTGGGCATCACAAAGGTCTTCTCAGGCCCAGTACTAGAAGGGGAAGTTGCAGATGACATCAAGCTGGGGTGAATAGACAACATTTTGGAGGGTAGATTCAAAATGCGGAAGGATCTTGGCAGACTTGAACATTTGGCCCTCTCCAACAAAATACAATTCAGTGGTGAGAAAAGTAAGGTCTTACACTTAGGTACGAAAAAACAAATGGACAGGTATAGGTGGTACCTGGCTCAACAACACTAACTGTGAAAGGATCCTAGGTGTCCTAGTGGACAACCACTTACGGTAAATATGAGCCAGCAGTGTACTGCAACTGCCAAAAAAGCCAATGCAATCCTAGGATGCATCAACAGAGGGATGATATCAAGATTGCATGAAGTATTAATACTGCTTTATACTGCCTTGGTTAAGACCACACTTAGAATACTACATTCCAGTTCTGGTCACATGATACAAAAAGTTGCTAAGACTCTAGAAAGAGTTCAAAGAGCAACAAAGATGATAAAGGGTCTAGAGGCGAGAGTAAAGCACACAACGAATGGTTCAGGGAGCTAGGTAAGTTTAGTCTAATGAAGAGAAAGACTAGGAGTGACATGATAGCAGTCTTGCAATACTTGAAGGGCTGTCACTGAGAAGAGGGGGGTCTCCAAAGCACTGAGGGCAGGACAAGAAGTAATGGGCGGAAGATTTTTAGAGAGATCCAACTTAGAATTAAGGAGAAATTTCCTGACAGTGAGAACAATTAATCAGTGGAATAGCTTGCCTTCAGAAGTTATGGGTGCTCTACCACTGGGGGTTTTCAAGAAGAGATTGGACAGCCATTTGTCCAGAATGGTATAGGGTCGCCTGATCAAGCAAGGGAGTTGGACTAGATGACCTCCAAGGTCCCATCCAACCCTGTTTTTCCTCTGTTGTAAGCTAGCAATCATGTACAGGTCCAGGAAAATACCAAGGGGTATAGGTTCAGTTTCTTCTGCCAACTTAGCAGTTCGAAAGCAGGTAAAAATGCAAGTAGAAAAAATAGGAACCACCTTTGGTGGGAAGGTAACAGTGTTCTGCACGCCTTTGGCATTCAGTCATACCAGCCACATGACCACGGAGACGTCTTTGGACAGCTCTGGCTCTTCGGCTTTGAAACGGAGGTGAGCACCGCCCCCTAGAGTCGGGAACAACTAGCACGTATGTGTGAGGGGAACCTTTACCTTTACCTATAGGTTCAGCTTAAATTAGCCCTTAACCTCTAACATGTTGTCAAATTCCAAACTTCCAACTTTCCAACCATCTTTGTTAGGAAACCCTTTTGAGGTTGGGAAACCCTGTTTGAAGGACTGTCTCTAGTCAGGCAGGGAGCCTTGAATGACAACCACAGCCTTATAAACTCTTGTCCCAAAGGAAACTGACTGCCCTGCCTATACTAATGTCCTTTGGCCATAATTACTTGCAGGTTTTGCCAGTTGCCCCACCATCTGAAACTTTCAGACATATAATGGGATGAAATACAGCTGATGAAATCATTTATTTCAATTGCTGTACAATCAAACTACTGGTATATTTAATCCAATGGATTTTGGGGCTGGCCCATCCTCTTCTTGGAGTTTGACACAAAGTCAAGTACTGTATAACCTTCACTGCAGTTGTTACTTATTCAGATTTACCATGGTTAGCACACTGATGGGTTACCTAGCCAACATCGTTTTTTGAGTTCATCTAACATACTGATTTATAAACCAGGGGTACTTTCTGATCTATCCATCAGGGATACTTTCTCCCAATAATCTATGCAAAATTTTTGATTCATTTGAGGCTGCATGTGTCAAAGATACAGAACTATTTTCTTCCACCCCTTCTGGGGTCATTAACTGGGGACGGGCATGTTTTCAAACCTGTCTTGCAAAGCAGAATAGGAGCAAATGTCAATGCGAGCTCTCTGCTTTACCTGAGAAAGTCCCAGGAGGCAGTTGGGTATCACAAAGTTTGAAAGCCCTCATGATAGATTAAACAATCATTAATCAACATGTTTATTTCTTGCCCAACCTAAGCTCAGCGAAATAATTTCTTTTATTGAAGGGAGCCATGCAATTTAATTTCAGGGCTCACAGCATTGCAAAGTTTGAGAACGGCTGTTCCCTAAATGCCCCACTCCCCACAGACCTGTCTGGGTGCTTGAGCTGAACAGCACTGGGATGCTATGATATACTTTTAGTCATTTACAATTCTGTACCATTAGAGAACCATGGAAGAAACCACAAGGATTCAGGTCCAGGATCCCAGGTGAATCAACATGAGAAAAATGTTTCCAGCATCATCAGAAAAAACCCATTCTCCCCTCTCAAGGGAAATTATGACTTGGGAGCCAGGAACATTACAAGGAGCATAATGATCATCTCTCATTAGCTATGGTCTTCAGACTTGTTGTGCTTTGGCCCACTCTGTCTTTTGCCTCCCCAGAGTTTATCGAGAGATTCCTGCCTCGAGAGCTCCAGATTGTCAAGCGCCTAGACCACAAGAACATCATCCGGGTGTATGAGATGCTGGAGTCCACAGATGGAAAGATCTACCTGGTGATGGAGCTGGCAGAGAATGGCGATGTCTTTGACTGCGTCCTGCAAGGAGGACCCCTGCCCGAGAGCCGGGCCAAAGCGCTCTTCCGTCAGCTGGTAGAAGCCATCCGCTATTGCCACAGCTGTGGGGTGGCGCATCGTGACCTCAAGTGTGAAAATGCCCTCCTGCAGGGGCTCAACCTGAAACTGACAGATTTTGGATTTGCCAAGTTGCTCCCCAAGAACCGCAAGGAGCTGAGCCAGACCTTCTGTGGCAGCACGGCCTACGCGGCCCCCGAGGTGCTGCAGGGGGTGCCCCACGACAGCAGGAAAGGCGACGTGTGGAGCATGGGCGTGGTCCTTTACGTCATGCTTTGTGCCAACCTGCCCTTTGACGACACGGACATTCCCAAGATGCTTTGCCATCAACAGAAAGGGGTCTCCATCCCCGGCCACTTGGGTATCTCCGAGGAATGCCAGGACCTTCTCAAAAGCCTCCTGGAACCAGACATGATCCTGAGGCCTTCCATCGAAGAAGTGAGTTGGCACCCATGGTTAGCAAGTTCCTGAGGACAGGACCATGTCGAAATTCTCCCCAAATAAAAGGGGACAGGCTGTTTCCAAAATGCTCACATATATTTTAACGTTATGCTCAGTTTCTAGTCTATCCTTAATCCACCAAGGGAGGCATTTTAAATATTCCCCTCATCAGGAACTGCATTCCCTTATTCAAAGATGCCTGCAAAGGTGGTTACAAATAAGTCAAAAGACCAAGAAAAATAGAGTGAAGGTGTCTAACCAACCCTTGCTGAAATTTATTTCTCAGACACACAGAATCACTTTGAAATGTTAAATCTTAGAAACCTCCCACAGGATTCAAAACTGCAGATCTCCTCCCTGGCTGTTCTTCAATAGCATGCCGTCCATTGGTATCCCAACGGCAAAAGGGAAGGAGGTACTGTCATGAACCAAAGCAACTTATTGATCCGCCCAGCATTTTAATCCAAATGAGCAGCTAGAACATCGTTCCCAACCCGGTGCCTTCCAGATAGGTCGAAATAATCAATCTCAGAATTCCTAGCCAAAGTTTCCACACATCTTGGGATGAATAACTGAGGAGGATGTGGCATGTTCTAAGGCAGAGCTTTTCCGAGTCCCCAAGATAGAAATAAAGAACCTGGAGGCTGCCAGGAACTGAACTTGGAGCTCAGCTGTACAAAATATGGGCTCCAACAAGTGACGGCGTGTCCAGGATTTGTTTTCTGGTACACAAAACATTTTGAATTTGAAAAGTATCAAACTGGAAACCCCTACTTTAACAAACCAGGCCATCTTGAAAACTTGGGGAACAGATCAAACTGTTGTTTCAAGACACCCAAATTAACAAAAGAGCTTGTTTCCCAGAGTAACTCACACTCAAAATGGGGCGTTTCAAATTCAAAATGGTTTGAATTCTAATTATTTTGAGCTCCCTTAGCTAGCAAATATATTGGGAGAGCTCCCAGATGCTAGCAATGGAACAAGGCTCCTGCAAAGTAATGCTTTCCACTGCAGCACCTATTAGAGGTTTGGTCCTATAATGTCACCCTCTTCCGTCAGAACAGCCAATGGTCTGGCTGGCTTTGTAGAGAGAGGTTTAATCCGACACATCTTTCACTACATGAACTAGGCAAGGGAGGTTGGAGTGGGTGGGCCTTCTGGCTGGCTGATCAGGAAGTGTGTCTATCAATTAAATCCTCCCAGCACTGCCAAGTTCCATTGTGGCAATGCTCCTTGCCTTCACTGTGTCTGGCACAGAATAAGGCCCAGGCCACCTGAGATATTTGCTTGAAAACTTACAGAGGATGAAAAAAAAATCACAAAACCAATATGAAGTCATTTCTGTAGAACTTCTTTAATTGCCATTAATGGCAAATCTGTAAAAGGTGAAGAGAAAGTCATAATTACAAAACTAACAGCTGTGAGAGTCACTTGTTCACCCCAGCTAGAAAACAGTCCAGGGAGATGCCATATAATTTAAAAATGAGATAATATTGCACACAACCAAGAAAAAGAAAATAAAGTAATTATGATGAAACCGAAACCCTCGGTTGTCTCCCAGCACCAATACTAGATCCTACAGCAACGTTTCTCAACTTCAGCAACTTGCCACAAATGGGAACCTCTCCCTGTTGATGGCAAAGCATCTCGGGGTGCCTGTGTCATCAAAGCGCAGCCAGCCCACAGATCCTAGAAGATGGAGAAACGCTGCTCTGGGCTATTCTGTCCCATCAACACAAACACTGAGAGCGGAGGGGGGCTTTTCTAAGGACCCTCCTCCTCGCTCATTTATCGATTAGCTCTTCCTGACTGTCCAGTAACGAGACCTGATCCAGATGGGCCTATTTACACCCTTACTGGTCAACCCTTTAGGAGAGATCACCAGAGTTCCTTTCAAGACAAATATTCTCCTGATCCAGAAAGCTTGGTTTGATATAGCCAAAGAGCAGTTTTCTAACGAGTGTGATGGAATTGGCCCTTGTACAATGCAAATATCTTCGTTTTTTTTAAGCACTATTATTATTAACAAAATTATTCCAGAACTGCAAGTTTTCATTTGGTTTGCCATGTAGCCCACTCCCAGCTGTCGTTTTAATTCAGAGTGGCTAGAAGCTCTTCAGACTAAGCCATGTTCATGGATCGTCACACTCCTTCAATTTCAAGTGGCCATCTGCATGCAGAGTTAAGCCTCCTTCCACTGGCTGAATCACACCCTTGCTCACATTTCCCATGGATGACCAATTTGGAAATCTTTCCTCCTCTTTAATGCTTCTAGTTTCAGGGATGACTCCTAAGTCAATTGTCCTTCAGACAGATACTGATTTTCCTGATGTGGTGCGCACAGAGGAGCCCCAACAGCCAGTCTTCTATCTTATCAAAAACACCTCAGTGACTCTGAGACCCAACAGCTTCCACAGGCACCATGCCCCCCTTCTTGACCCTGCACATGGAGTCGCCTTCTCAAGGGGTTTCCTCTCTCAACTGCTGCTTATAACAAGAAAGAGGAAAGAGAAGAGCAGCGGCAACTCCTTCCTTCCTCTCTGGCCCTTTGGGAACCCATTTGAACGCTGCACTGCAGGAGGGAAGGGGGTGGCCTGGGCAAGGGCAGGGCAGCTGTCAGAGTTAGCGGCTGCTGCTGTCATGCAGATGCACTAGGACAAAAGGAGGCTGGATGGCTCCAGTCTGAATCCATCCCAAACGAGTGAAAGTAGGGATCTTGGCCCACTTCAATAAGCAAGCCGGCACAGGTTCCATTCAAATTCAGTTGGGTATGTTGAGGAACACCTGTTGGTGTATTGTATCCCAGGAAGATAAATCTTCCTTTTGGACCCATTTTTTAAAAACATGATGAGTTCTAAAGTAAGACTTAATTAGACTCCATTGCAAGGCAGCAATAGCTAATTCTGAAGCAGATCAAAAGGGAGGAACACCACTCTGCTCCCCGTTTTCCCTAAAAAAAGAGAAGATGCCTGTACAGATTATTATTTAGAGGAACGTGGATAAGGAAGCATCTTTGACAAGTGTAGAGAACAACCAAAACTCTCAACACAAGCACATTACTTCCCAGTGATTTCTATCTATGGAAGAGGATCTACAGATGCTCCCAACAGCATCAATGCAAGAGGAAGACAAACAGTTATGAAGCTTTGGCAAATGAAGATGCTTCCAGGAAGATCCAGGGTACCTCTTCCTAATGTGTCAAGGGATACTTGAGTCCAGTCAACACTATAGAGCACAGCTCAAGGGATGTGCTACCCCCACTAGGGGCCTTTCAGAGATCTTAGCCATGATTGTGACAACCCAGGAGGAATGTCCTCTGTGCCTCTTTTCCCCTCCGTAACTGGAACTTATGCAAGATATTCCATGGGATTATATAATGAGGAAGGCCTCGGAACAATAATTTCATTTGTAAAAAGTGCTTCACTTCCCAGGAAAAATGGACCAGCTTACACTTGGGGGTAGGAGAAGAGAAATGGGTTCATTTATGCAAAAGTTAATTCCAAACCAGGCACTATGAGTCTTGGGGGGGGGGAGGTCTGTAGGAGCCACGAACGTCTCACAGAGTTTCTTCTTAAAGACTGCAGTTTACACAGGTAAGCTCCTGCAAATCCTTAGAAGTTGTGTTGGTTTCAAGACACACAACATGGCATAGCTAGCAAGCTATCAGACTGAAAAGAGATAGGTAGAATAATCCTAATTATTTCTGAAAATCACTCAAAAGGATAATTCATCCCACCCCATACTAATCCACTCTAAAATGCCAAAAGAAGCGAGAATGAAATCCAATCCATTCTGCTCGGGGAGGGGAACTGTCTGAAAAGAGGCCGTTGCTCTGCAGCCCCACTGTACAACTTAGCCACCATCGGGATCTGAGCAAGGGTTCTAGCCCAAGTTCCCAAAGAGGACTTGCGCAGAGACGAGGTGTAGCCAGCCCAAAACACTTTTACAGGAGAGAAAGGAACCAGTTGGTCTGTGATTTAATTCACACTGGATGGTGCGGGTGCAGGGGGGGGAGGGTCAAGGCTGAGCCCAAGGAGCCCATGGAGAACAAAGGCCCTTGTTATTCCCAGTCCTCCCATTCTTCGTCTTCCATCTGCAAACAGAGAGAAAGAGACAGAGAGTGTTCAACAAAAGTGTCATTTTGGAGAAAAGGTTACAAAGAGATCAAGCGGAAACCTTGGCAGGAATTCCACAATGTACCAGAATGGATCATCACTTAAAGCATTTTAGTTGTTAAACTGGTTAGCCAACTTGATATTCAAGCCAAGATATTTTTAAATAAAGATTGTAATTTTATCTTGCCCATACGTTAGCTTGACTGATGTACCTGCTCAAGATATTATTCCCCCAATCAGAGTCTTTACTGGGAGCATATATTTCAGTATAAAAGGCAGCTCACTATGAATGGAGAAGACTTTTAGATGAACAGATACACACATTCATCCAAAACTCTTTCTCATCTGTACTGAGCTTCCTTTTATATTGAAATATATACCCCCACACACACACACATGCCGATGCTTTTCTTGAGGGAGCAGCTTCTTTGCTCACCGGGCATTAGCCCAACAGAATTTCTGCAATACTGCCCTGACAGAGAGGAAAAGCCACCTACTCCTCAGCCTGAGTCTGCCAATATAGCTAAATCACTATGTGATTAAAAGAGGGGCGGAGAGAGAGGCAGGCAGATGGGACTGTTAGAATTCTGAAATATGTAACTCTAACCTTGGCTAGCCCTGGTTCTTGGTGGCCAGAAGCAAATTCTAAGAGCTGCTTTTAGCACTTGGCTGTTTTTCTTTATAAAAATTATTATTGGTTGGGGAATTTTGGAACACATCTTAAAGTTGCAAAGTTTCAGAAATACTGATTTACCAATCCAACGTAACAAAGTTCTAGTCCCTTGTTAACAGAAACATGTGGGAACCTCCCAAAATCTTTTTTGAACATCCCTTCAAGGCTGCAATCCAACACACAGCTTCCCTAAAGGACAGCCAGATAATCAATGGGGTAAAGAATCCAGAGATGATATGGACAGTCGGTATGTCAACGTCACATTTCTCTTTGCATGTCATCTGACACACTCCCAGCTTTAGTTCCTTATCAGTAAAATGAGAACTTGAACAAATGCTGCTGCTTTTTGCCATCCTACATATAACTAAACTCTCAAATTAACAGGCCAAAGTGGGAAATAGTTGCCTGTGCTAGCCAAAAGTCCTTTAATGAGATTTTACGAAAGGCACATGTCAAATGCCAAACGGATTTTGTTCCATTCAACTAAGGTCCAGCAAACAGAAGGTATTATGGAAGCCTACGCCTCTCCCCAGCACTTCCTCAGCTGCATCGGACTATCCCCGAGCGCTTACCTCCCCCGCAGAGATGTCTACTTTGGCAAGGGCCAGCTGAACCTCTTCTTCCGTCATGTCCAGGTCAAAGTCCTTTTCCCAGTCCTCACTTATATCTGTGCTCGAGCCTGAAACAGGAAGGAAAACACCACACATGCACCGTTGCAAAAGCAGGCTTTGGAACTCTAACAATGAACACTTAGCAAGCAGCCACTGAACCTTTGCATACAATAATTAGCGGATGCCAGCTTCATGAAAACCACCTGACAAGCAGCCTTCTTAAATGCAGCAGCCTGGCTTGAAAAGGATCTTGCACCGAAAATATTCCAGCTGTTATTTCTCTCTCTAAACATCCTTTCTCACCCTATTGGCAGTCTGTGTCTTCTCCAGTCTCAGGCCCCGAGTGCTCCCAACACCACGAGGACCACCCAAGGTCACACAGGTGCATGACCAGACTTTACCCCAGCTTCTACTTCTGATTTTTGGCAAAACTGGTCATAGCAAACTGTTGGTTTGCTTAAGGACCGTGGCATTCACTTAATGACCACCACAAAAAAAGGTTATAAAATTGGGTCAGTCATATAGGTGACCCATTTTATGATCCACTTTACAACTGAGATGGGCAGTGGCTCCATCACGGTCATAGGTTGAAAACTACATGTATTTAGAAAAGCGGAAGGTTTCCAGCTACTCACCTTTCTTCCCGTTATTGGATGGTGTGGACTTCCCACTGTCCGAATTGAGCTCGAAGAGCCGTAAGTCCAGAGGTGCGTCCTCTCGCAGCGTCTCTGTCCTGCTGCCTGACTTGCTCTCTGCGCGCTCCTTGGGCTGCTCTGAAGAGGCCTTGGCCTCCTGGGAAGGCGGAGGAGGCTGCGCAGGCTTCCCTGCTTTAGCCAAGGAGCTTCCCTGCTCACCTCTGCGAGCTTCCTGCAGCTTCAGGGAATCGTCCCCAGCTCCTGCAAGCGGGGCTCCAGTCTGTAAGGGGGAGGCAGGCCCAGCAGTGGGGTTTGTGATCTGAGTCACCAGGGAGATGCTCTCACTGCTTTCTGAGGGGGTCGCCTCTGCTGGGGTGGGGCTCAGAGTGGCCCACATCTCCACCGAGGCCTCCAGGGTCGGAACGGCTTCTGCTGCCAAGACGGGGCAAGCCGGCAGCGCAGGCTGGGAAGACTCTGCCTGGATTACAGCTTGTGAGGAGGAGGAGGAAAAGGATCCAAGAAATTCCTCTGTGTCAAGAGAAGAAACACCGATGACATAGGAAACAATGTCAGGAAAGCAAAATGAGGTAAATCAACACAGGTAGCCCTCGATTTACAAACCCAACTGGGACCGGAATTCCTTTGTTAAGCAAGGTGGTGGTGAAGTTAGTGGTTCCCGATTTTACAACGTTTTTGCCACAGGTAAGGGAATGACTGCAGTTATTAAGTGAATCATGCGGTCGTTAAACGAATCCAGTTTCCCTCATTGACTTCAAATGTTGGAAGTTGCAAATGGCCATCACATGACCCCAGGACACGGTAACTATCATAAATACATGCCAGTTGCCAAATTCTGATCACATAACCGTGGGGATGTTGTGACAGTCGTAAGTGTGAATACCAGTCATAGGTCATTTTTTTCAGTGCCATTGTAATTTAAAATAGTCACTAAGTGAATGGTTGTAAGTCAAGGGCTACCAACATGATGCTCCAATGATACTATCATCTTCCCTGGACATAGTAGAAAATAGGATTTTTTTCTTTCTCTACCCCTGCCTCCTGATCTTGAATCCCTTCCGAAAGTCAAGGCACCTTTAATTTTATACATCAATTCCAACCAAGGCCGACACTAGTATTTCCCAGACTCTGCCCTTGTGACCTGTGTCATCTTTTCTCTTCCGGCTTCCAATGCTAGGGCACTGCTACATTTAGACACTGATCAGGCAATTCTTGGGAGGCATGACAAGCAATGAAAGGAATCCCCCCTCCCCCTTCTACCAAATTTCCCTGCATTTATAATTGAAACCACAAGGTGAATGCAGTATTTTCCTTGATTCTACCCAGAGTTTTGGCTTCATTCAGACATAATGCCAGACCAAGATTTATAAATTTTATTGTTGTACACCGCCCTGAGTCCCTTTGGGAGAGGGGGGTATATAAATTTTTAATAAATGAATAAATAAATAAATTTGGGGTGTATTGAACAAGCTACACTGGTGTAAAACATAGCTAACAGTAGCTAATGGAGGTTCAGGTTGGGAGCCAGTCAGAGGTAATGAGAGGTTAAGGGAACATCCACGAGGCAGCCTCGGGGCATGAAACCAATTGGGACAATCCTTGGCACATTCATTCTATTTCAGTCCTAAGAAGGCAATTCAAAATAAAATCTTGATAAGAAAATTGCAAGAACTAATTCAGGCAATTGTCAGGAATCAAACTAATTTTAACCCCCCCTCCCAAAAGAGATTCACACATTTCATAAAGTCAAGAACCAAATGATATCCGCATATGATTTACAAACCAGGCCTTCATCATTACTCTGTGAAATGCTGGATACCTTTGTAGGACACTATTAACGTTGATGCTGCTTGAGAATTCCAAAAGGAGGGTTGCACAGCTAGCAGAGTAAGCACCCTCACAGAATTTTGGTATAGAAAGGGGGAATTTTATGGGACAAAAATACTCTACTTTCCAATTCCAGTGACTGTCCTCAAACAGGTCCAAAAGGTTAGCTCTGCTCACTTTGGTGGCATCATGAGAGGCCCACAGTGCCCCTAAAGAGAAAGCTGGACAGTTGCTTAGAAGATCCATCTATACCTTGCAGCCCCCAGAACAAGAACTTTTCTGAGTCAGGCATTTCCTCCACCCTCCTGGTTGCATTAGGCATTGACAAGATTATTCTGCCAACATCTGTTGCTCACTGGAGGCCTGACCCCTTTTCTTGGCTCTGGAGGACCACCACTTTGCAGGCTGCATCCTAAGTATCTTACCTGGCCTCTCTCTGCTGATGCCGACTACAATCGGCCCCCCTTTGCATTCTATCCTTACATTTCTTTGATCTGAAGAGAAGTCATCAGGGGCATCTCCGAATGGGGCAGACCTTCCTGAAGGCAAGGAACTAAGCAGCCTCCCTCCAGGAGTCCCAAAAGGATCAGGCCTTTCCAGGGAATGGTCAGAGCTTATGGCTCCCTTACCTTCCTCCTCCTCCTCCCATCCTGGGTCTTCTGAGTGAACACTCTGTTCTGCCCGCTGCTTCAGAGCATCCCTCCGGAGCTCCTCCTGGGATGACAGAGAATGAGCACAACCGTCAGCAACACTGACTGGCTCTGCTGCCAAATGGGGACAGAGAGCAAGAGAACGAGCAAGCGAGCACACACACACAACCACAGCTTCCAGGCAAGACCATATTCTCCCTGGGCAAAGTCCTGCTTTTTCTGCAAACTCACCTGCTCCAACTGGTGGACTTTATAGAAGTACCGCTGCCAGAATTCCGAGTGGGAGACGGCCACAGGCACCTAAGGCCATAAGAGGGAAAAAGCGTAAACTTTCCTAAACCATTATTGCCTTCGTTTCACCCAAAATGCAAAAGAGCCACACTTGCAACCCCGCCTTTATGGATGTGTGCATTAACCATTCCTTCAGGGAAGACCCATGAAGTGGACAAAGGACACAGAGAAGTTTGCATATAGGCTGGTAGATGAGAAAGGAACTTTATACTACCAAAATGAGGATAAAAAAATATAATTCAAGATTATTAAGAAAAGCTGTATGAGCAAAAAAACATTTCAGAAAAGAAAATTAAAGAATATTCGGAAAAAGTGGAACTACCTAAAGTACCAAAAAAAGTAAAGGCTATGTTAAATGAACAAACATCAGTGATGGAATTGTCAGAAGCGATCAAGAGACAAAAGAATAATAAAATACCAGGACCAGATGAGCTGCCGGCAGAATTTTACAAATTTTTACAAGATACTTTAGGCCCTTCAGTGTTGGAAGTCTATAACGAAGTACTGATTGATGTGAAGGTACCAAATTCATGGATGGAAGCAAATATTACTTTGATTCCAAAAGAAGACTCAGATTTAATGCGGATAAAAAACTATAGGCCCATATCTTTACTGAACGCTGACTATAAAATATAAGCTTCAATAATGGCAGAGAGACTAAAAAGGTTTCTAAATGAATTTATACATTCAGATCAAAATAGCTTCTTGCCTAAGAGACAGATTAAAAATAATATGAGAATGATTTTAAATACACTGGAATATTATGAAGCACATCCTGGAAAACAAATGGCGTTGATCTTCTTAGATGCGCAGAAAGCATTTGATAACGTAAAATGACAATTTATGTTGTTAACAATTAAGATCTATGGACTTTGGTGAGAGGTTTATTAACATGATAAAGGTAATATACCATAAACAAATGGCAAAGGTGATGGTAAAAGATACGACAGAGAATTTTAATATAAAATTTAATATAAAATTTTAATATAAA
>JANHJO010002254.1:136764-147701 GCA_032468235.1 Pseudoxyrhopus heterurus | reverse complement strand
ACGGAGCTTGGGAGGGCTGCACACGCCCCTCCCGAGCTCCATTTTTGCTGGCAAAGGCACTGCGGGCCGGTCCTTCACTGTTTCCAGGTCGGCCCCACAGGCCAGATCTAAGCACCCTGTGGGCTGGATCCAGCCTCAGGACTTGAGTTTGACACCCCTGGTTTAAATAGAGAAAGTACTTCTATGCTCTTGTAAGCCACCTTTTACTACTACCTCCCTTAAGAGTTTCAAATCTTACTTGGTAATACTAATAAGTAATAGTAATAAATAGAGCAACAAGACATTTCATATTATTAAAAAAAAGAAATTAAAAATATGTAAGTGGTCAGGAAGAACACTATTATTTATTGATCAATATGGGGTTCTTACATTCCAATGTCCAGGAACCAGTGAATCTCACTCAATTGCACTCAACTAAAAGGATGTTGTTTCACTTGTGCTTATCAAAAAGTAACCTCTTCCTTTCCCTATTTAAGAAGATATGGTTTGCATCAACTGGGGGAAAAATACTTTGGAAAAAAAAATCAACGTTGGATCCTTGTCAATTATGATCCATCTTCAGATTATACTAGATAAACAGGGAAGGCAACTATTGCTTGAAAAACTATTATAAGCTTTTTTTAAAAAAATTGTTTTGCTTTTTACTTGCTTTTCTATAGATACAGGACTCTGTATGTATGAAGAGTTATTTTACATCCTCACTGAAAAGTCATTTATACCACTAGAGGGCAGTCTCGTAATTTTGTGCAGCCTGCATTTTCTATTTTTAATTAAAAGATATGCAGGCTGCAGTATAGATGGATCATAATTGACAAGGAAAGACAAAAGATTGTCTCTTCAAACAAAAACTAACAGAGCCAAGCACATCTATGGATTATGCTTTCTTTTGTCTAAAACAATGTGCTAATTGACTGAATTTACCTTTTTTTTTATGAGAAATCTTTAAGCTAAAACAGACTACCAAACTGTCGATTCAACACTGCTTACTGTTACTCTGTATGACATCTGTCACATGCAATGTTTTATTCACATTACTTAAATTGCTAGATAGAGCTCAATGGTGCCCTAGCATTGTGTAGAATGTCTTGCAAAAGGCAATAACAGAGGAAAAAGAGGAATTTCAGTACAATTCCATGTGCTCTGACGAATCTCATTCTGTGGAAAGCAAACAGGTATTTTCTTCATTTCAGAAAAATAATGATGTTCAATTTTGCGTTGAATCTGTTGCATGCAATCTTCAATTCACAATAGGGCTGAATGTTGCCAAGACCGAGCCCTATTTGCTCAGTTCATTCCATCTTGACAGATAGAACAGGACACAACCTATAACTGTATCTCTGAGGTTGGGAATGGTGGGGGTGGAAAAAACACAAAGGGGGGGGGTTCTCTTCTGTAGGGGACAGCCCGCTTTCAGGAAACAGTCAACCTGTCAGCCTGCAGGAGACCCACAACTACAGTGAGACAGCAGCCACAGTGAACACAGGGTTGCCAAGGCAAGTGGTTTGTATTGGTTCAAAGGCATTCCATAATTTGATTATGCATATGATTAATTCAAAAGTAGCACCAGAAAATGTTGATTCAGAGCAGCCGTACGAAAAAAAAACCCAGTAGTAAAGCAACATACACAAGTACTTCAACCACATTTTTTGATGGCTTCTATACCACAAAGTGGATTTTGCTAAGAATATTTCACATTTATTTTAAGTTCATATACTTTACATAGCATTATGACCATCCCTGGAGCTATGTTCCAGCAACAAATTATATTGCCTATACAATATAACATCTTTGTGAAAAATAACTCACTTTCAATTAAGATACTGGGATTTCTGAAAAAAATAAACCTGTATTTGGTACAAAAGGATTTTTTTAAAAAAAAACTTCTTACAAGTAACTGTATATCTTGAGTTACAAACCATACATATACTTCCATTTCACAAAAAAACAAGGAAGCATAGCTAATTCTTCATTATAACATACGTTCCTAGCAGGAACATATAGCATCCTTGTTACACAGGATGCTACCAAATATATGACAAAGATTTAGAAGCCAGTATCTTTTCAAAACATGACCCATTTAAAATGGGTCAAAGATGATGTTCAGGATAACTAGCACATCCTCAAACATATCTATCTTTGTTCTGCCTGAAATATTTTTTAAGCAATGCTGTGGAAACAGACCTGCATTTTAAAAGATCCATCTAGCTGACGCATCTATGGATACTCAAGAAAATCATCCCAAACTGAAAATAATCTTTTTACAATCTAAGGCATTTTTACAGGCTGTATTTAAAAAAAAAGGAAGGTAAAAATTAAAAGGAAGGAAAGGCAAAGTGGGAGAAAACTGTTGATATGTGAAAAATCCTGTCATTTCCTTTTTTTCTTCTTTTTTTAAAGTATTCTGTTCAATCCAAGTTGAGGCGAAGGGGAGAGGGATTATTATTTAACTCTGAAGGGATGAAAGGGTTAACTGTAAAATACATGTCAAGATTTTAATAAGGATTAATAATAAAAAGCCTCAGCCTGCCGCTTTCACTAGATTTTGTTGTGGTGGCTTTTCCCTTGCTTAGGGCAATCCATCTGTTAATTTTGACTTGCAATGCAGTTAAGCTCTTCCTTCTTATTCTCCCTCTCCCGCCTCTGCACACCCACAACCAAACAGACTAGAATAGCTACGAGAAGGCTGGCACATGTCTTACAGAAATAGAACAATTCTTTTCAGAATCTCTTAGGTGAAGATCAGTTGTGCTGTCACGGGGTGGGATCTCTTCCCTGTTGCACACAGAAGCAATCTGGTGTACATACAATGGAGAAGTTAGTACAATGAAAGCCTTGGCAATACAGTTATTTGTGCCTATTTTATGGGCATGTGTAAAATCTGTGCATATTTTAATGCACTGATTTTTGAGCTCTAGCGTTGAATGGGTGAAATGGGGGGGGGAGCAGTTGATCTTGGCTGTGACAGAGATTAGTAAATATTCATTGTTAACAACTGATCTGCACTCTGACCAATGCCAATATTCTCACTGGGCCAAACTAGCCTTGTTTTCAATAAAAGCAGTGAAGTATCCTCTCCCTTGAGCCCTGTTAGACTGACGCTGCAGTTGGAACTGTCATCTTCACACAAAAGCAAAGGGGCTGGGCTTTACAAATGCAAAGCCTAATTGGGAGATCTCCATGTCTGTACCCTTGACATTTATTTAAACCTCATCAAAAAAATAGGAAATAACCAAACTAATTAGCAGACTGGCATACAAACTATTATTTGTTGGGGTAGGAAGCATATTCATATGCAGCTCTAGAAAACGACAATATTACTAATGACAATGTCAAAAACAGCATTAATACGATCTTCCAGCAGGAAGATGAGTTTGATTTTTATGCACTGTTTTTTTATAAGGGCAACATACTGGCCCTAAATTACTAATATCTTTTTAATTTGAACAAATATAAAGGGAGAAATATTGTGCCTTAAAATCCAATTGCAGAGCCAGGACTATATAAAAAAATATACAGTACGTACTTTTATAGAATCTACATAGGTAAACATTTTGCAGTAGAATTATTACAACGTGCCTGAATAGAATTCTATATTAGGATAAGTGACACAAATACATTAATTAGTAATTGATATATGCAATAGAATAAGCAGATCATTTAACTAGCTACTGGGGATTTCCAGACTTCATTTTCCAATACAAAATTCATATCAAGGAATTCAAGCTCACCAATGTTATTTGAGATCTATTAGCACAGCTCATTACTTTAACAGTATAATCTACTGATCATTAGCCAGTCATTAAAATCTGAGTCATTTTTATATAGGATCTAGCATATATTGCTCTAATCTATAAATTGCTCACAACCAACCCATGTCAATCCATCTTATTCTGGAACATTTTGCTCTCAATATTAATGTAGGTTCCATTATTAAACAATTAATGATTGAAGTGCCGGAAACAGACTGGAAAATAGATAAATAACTTTTCTTAGATATAGGGACATATAGAAATAAATCCATGTGAAAATCCAGATTAAATCTAGAAATTGTTCCTTATGTCTATAGAAGATAGCTGTATATTTAAAATATACAACTTGCCATTTCCGTTTATACAACACAGTGAACTTGTGCTAGAAAATGGGATGCTAGTTGTCACAATGCTTAAAAGTGTTAACTATATATCTGTATTTTGTACATGTATTATTTGCTTTCTCAGTTTTCAATGTTTTACATATTTATAGAACTAATTTCTGAAAAACATGATATATTGTATTTTTACTGACAGCAAGAAAACTACAGATGCAGAAGTTTGTCACTAAAGATTTAAAAAAAAAAACTTTTACAGTAGATATAACCAATTGCTTAGTTAAAATTCTAATATGTCTACATTTCTATGTAGTTCTCATTTCTAGTTCTCAATGGCTACAGAAGAGTAGTCTATTTATTTTTAAATGCATTAACAGAAGAAAACATATAAACGATGGTTTATAATATCTCTGTTACTTTTGCCTACTTACTGAGCTGGTAGACAAATTTTAAAACTAACTATCCACTGTTTTTATTTTCTAGACCTGTCTATTTAACTCATGTGAGACCCAGATATATTCATGTAAATAAATATAATGCTAAAACATGCTTTGCTTTGGAGAAAGCCAGCTTCCCATTGTTTATTTTATAAGCAGGGGTCAGGGAACAAGGATCAAGGGTTCACAATGCTTACTGTATTACTGCTGTATGTTCCTCATCTTAACAAATACTTTGTGTTTGTTAACATCCAAAGGCAGAACATTTTTAATTACCTGTGCAAGTCGCCTTTTTTCTGTGTTCTCTCTTGGAGAATTGGGAAAGGTACAGAATGGAGCATATTGTGAAAAACCTGAGCTGCAAATTCCATAGCCATCTTCTCTTTCCTACAGAGAAAATTGAGACTGAAAAACTTTTGTGACTACACATTTCTATATCTAGTTAAACACACACACACCATTACAAATTTTGTCACCTAAAAGATTTAAATGCTGGAGTAACAACTACTATATAATTTTTAAATATGATGAGTCTATCAAGTAAAACAACATTCCTTTCATACATTTGAGCCTTGATACCTGAGGAGAAAGTGAAATAGTGCTTAAACTATTCGATTTAAAAATGAATATTAGAACTAAACATATAATGCACTGAATATGTGGGAACTTGATAGGGCTCTCACACTTTTAAATCATACCTTTGCAAGGCTTAGGGTGCTAAAATAATGCCACCATTTACTGAACCAATGAAACCTAAACAGACAACTATTCCTGCTGAATTATATTTCTCTGGTAAAAGTCACTTGGCTTAAATTCTCAGCTAGAAGCAAAGGTTTCAATTGTGACATCAAAGTAATCAGCTTTATGAAAACATACATCCTGTTAATAGATCTTTGAAGACTTCTATTTTTTTCATGATAAATATGCAAACAATAAAGAGATTATTCAAGTAGATGCACAGAATGACAGAGAGTTGCCAGAGGGCTTGTTATAAAAAATGCATTGTTGAACAAAGGGCTAAGCATATTTCAAAAGTCATTAAAAACACAAATCTTGTGGGATTCATAAGGTATATACTTCAAACTGGGGAAAGAAACAAGGTAAGAAAGTACAAATTTTGCCACATACCTTGTGTTTCAACTTACTCTTTACCTCTTTTATTCCCTGTTTTGCATGATTTTTTGCCTGGGGGAAAGAAGAGGAAGGGGAAAAAAGCTAACTGTATCTGCAAAACAAGGGTTTGATACTGTCCTAGATGAAGTAAAATAGAATTCAAAATTAAAACATTTGCATTATGTGGTATAACAAAAAGATATCACTTTATTAATTTCATACAGATTGCTAACAAGGTTTGCATTAGGTGTGTATTAATTGTTAAAGTGTGCATTAAGAGATGGATTGTGGCATAGACATAATTGTGTTATTAAAACACACTCTTTAAAATGGTATTTCTTTAATGTAACATTCTTATGAAATGGTGTATCTGTAGAAATAAACCCTTAGTTTGGCCACAAGTTGAATAGGAAAAAAGCTCAAGCAATAATATTCCAATCTAGCTCTTTTTATATGCAGAGCCATGTCAAACTGTTGTGTTCTTCATAGTTACTATTATTAGATTTACACTAAAGTTTTATGCCACCTCTTCACATCAGCCTGAATAAAAATGACAATTATACTTCGCTTTTTAAAACAGGTGAAATAATCACTCTAGAGGCAAAATAATTGTAAAGAAGTGTGGTTTTTCTAACTTTAAAGAGGAAGAAATAATATTTAATTCACTTTATTATTCAACTTCAAATTCTTGCAACTCATTCTTCAAACAACTACAATAGTTGGCTATTTTTCTATCCAAACTAAAAGCCAAATTAAAGATAATGAAGCTATTGTTGCTATTTCCAACGTATCCATTACTTACGAGATTATGAAATGGTCTTTATATTTGAGAACTACTCTTCCTAGGACAAATCTAACTTAGGATGAACTATAGAGGAAAAACAACCAGCAGCCAATGACTCACACATGAATTTTAGCCCCATTGTATTGTTTTCATCAAGCCCCTGCAACTCCCCAGATTCCCCCAAACTATGCAATGCTAAGCTGTTTTCTCTGCTAACACATATTTCTTGTAGCATGTAAAGGCAAAAAAAAAATGGGCAGAAGGGGCAGGGGAATGGAGTAAATATTGGATATTTTAAAAATGTTTGCATGCAGTGCAAATAATCATATCCTCAAACTGCACACTCATCTATAAAAGGTCTTTAAACTTCATTGTTTTCAGCAAACTAACTTACATTTCAACAGTATAGTATACAGAGATTGAATGTCTCCCAATAGAAAGCATGAAGTTTTCTCCAGCAAGTGCATATTATATTTGCAGATGTTGCTTGACTTCAGTGTCGTGTGACAAGTATATATAAATGTATATGTGGTATGTATGTATGTTTAGTTGGAGTATGTACAAGGCAACCCCCATCACTAATTGCCTAGGTGAGAATATTACGATAATCACCATATTTGATTTTCCATTGGCATCTGGACAGTATGTCTTTGAAGCCATTATTTTATCTATTCACATTTCTGCAATGTCATGACAGGACACCAAGATGGAAACTGGAAACTAAGATGTCCTTTATTAAACCAGTGAAACGCTCAGAAGATGATACCAAAGGGACAGTACATAGGCAATTTTTCCAGGATTCTCTTAAAAAATTTAAGTCAGCAGTGAATATAGGAATAGATTCATCGTTACAAGGTTATAATGATCAAAATAAGACAGAAAGACACCCAGTGGTGAGAAAAGGGAGCAATTTTTTTTACCATTCCATTAAAGCACTGTATATAAGTTATAAATGAACACATGAATTCACGGTACTTTTAATTTACCTGAAATATGGGTTCAGTGTGATTTGGAATGATGTAAATTTAAAAATTCTCTTTTGAAAACGAAAGTAAGGAACTGATTCATTTTTTCATAATTGAAGCTCAAAGGAAGGAAGCAATTTTCAGACATCTCCCTGGTTTTGGTTCTCAGTGTTTTTTCACCCCATAGCATCTTCCCAACACTGAGATAATTTTCATGTATTAAGGAAACAGGTTGTAGTGTGATGTACTGATTAAAATGTTGGAATAGCATCAGGGAGACTAAGGTTTAAATTCACCAATCAGATAGCTCTTCAGTGTTAAGTATCCAGATTATACCCATCTGGAACAACCTCAGGGATGAAGTTGGATATTATTACAGTACTCACAAGATAATATAAAGTCACAGAATAATGTTTAGATTCATCACACTCCGATTCAAGTTCAGAATAGTGTGGTCCATTAACTGGACCTTAGAAGTGTTACTAAATCAAATTGCTAGTGCATATCTTTAGGCAATATATATAAGAAAACTCAATTATTTGTTAGTGTTCACAAATTCACACTGATCCCTCATTCAACAAATACTCTCATTCAGTGTGGTTCATTAAATTATTGGTCATTGATCTACAATTTGTTGACTCATTGCTGAACAATCCTTTGAAGCCATTATTGGCATAATACAATTATTAATTTAAAAATGTTTCTTGCAAATCATGAACTCTGTACTGGATTGTTTGCAAATCAAATTCCCTTTCATCAAACTCAAATCAATATTCCAAGCCTTGGTTTGACAAACTCTAAGACTTAGCCAAGGCAATGGTAATTTCAATTTCCCAAAATACCCAATTCTGTAATGATTCTTCCTTTTGAGAAACATTTATTCATCGAAGAATACTAAAGGAGTATTTGAAAAAGCAAAAACAAAGTCACTCACTAGTAAATTAGCCTAAGTTCCAACAAGCAATACAAAATAAAGTTAACCATCTGTTCTGGTGTCTTGTTTCTTGCTTGTCAGTTAAATCCAGCTTTAGTGTCAACAACATAATCTTCCTAGGGACCAAATATTTTCATGATTTAATGAGCGGTCCATTTGGTGGTAACTTTCATAGACCTCTATTATCTGATCCACTCTTGAATGACCCTCAATTTTATAAACATAAATTCAACTCAAAAATTAATTTCTTATTTGGTAAACACTAAGGTAAAGAGAATTATTGAAAATAATTCCTAACCGATAGGCTTCTGCATTATTTTATTTGCTGCTATTAACAACTCACTATTAGTTCCCAAGAGGTGGGTGAACTCTGTCACCCCCAATATATATAAAAAAGATGACAGGCACAATCCTATCAACAATTAGTCAGTCTTTTGCCAATAATTGGCAATTGTTATATTAGATTTCTCTATTATAAACTTTTAGACTGGATGAACCTGGAAAACATCTTGCCCCCAAAAGTAGGCAGGTTTCAGCCCTCATAAAAGCATCCTTATGTTGCTTTGATTGAGATTGTTTCCCATTGGAGTCTTTAGAAGAAATTAGTCATAATACCCATTGACTACCACCTTTTCAGGCTGATAATTTTTTTATATTAAAATACTATCACAGAAACTAGTGGCAATTACAATGACCTATTCATGTTTTCCCTACTTTTAAAAGGAGATAAACATGGATTTATTCTTGTACCTTTAATTTCTATATTAATAACACCATTGTGACCCTTTCTAAACAAAAACTTCATTCTATAACTCTAGCTATTTGATCTATTTCTATTTGTCTTTATGTAGATGATGTAACTGCTTTATCTGTAACTTCAGTGGGCCTTGGCAGTTGCCAAGTTCCTTTACTGATCTACTGCTCTAGGGAATTTCTTGAAATTGATTATTTGTTTTATTTAATTAATTACAGTATTAAAAACCAAATAAAGCTATTTAGTTTAGATTTTATTTATTTATTTATTTATTGTTGATATTTCTATGCCGCCCCACTCCCGGAGGACTAGATAAATAAGTAGAAACTTCTTTAGAAAAAAAAAAGACCAGTTTACCAGGTAAAGGGGTTGAAATATCTAGGCATCCATTTTCTACCTTCCACCTGCTGCAATAAACAATTGAGTTCTATGTAGGAGCCCAGAAAGCCTCCAATGTGATCCTTAAAATGTGTGAGCCATCAAAGCAATAATCATATCCCTGCAGCAATTAAATTAAATAGATCCAAGGGGCTTGGTACCCAGCTGTGATGCCCAGCTGTGTGTTTGGTTAAGGATGCTTTGACTTTGGAAGCTATCCAGTTTATTTCTTAATTTTATTTTATTTTCAGGAGCTAAATGTTGGGTTCTTGCTCAACTTCAAATGCCCTAACTTGGTTAGAATTTGACTGTGACTCTTCTGAGGCCTAAAATTTCAGTATCTTAGTTTTACCTGAAACTATTTGTCTGGGAAGCATCCTTAGTTCACCTTACTCTACTAAGTAGATTTTCCTGATCCCTGACAAAGTTAATTGATTTTGACTTGGCTATTTGTGGAACTGGAGAACTGAAGGAGTTTCACCTCTAGATTCAGTCACTGTATGGGTGGTTCTGCAAACAAGTACAGTGGAACCTCGGTTCGCGAACGCTTCTGTTTGCGACCAAATCGGTTCCTGACCAAAAAAGCCAGCCGAGTTTTGAATTGGTTCCTGACTCAAAATTTGGTTGGCGAACAAAAAAACGGTGCAGATTCTTTTCCACCCATTTTCCCTTCCGCGCATGCACAAAATTGTCTGCGCATGCGCAGTGTGTCAGAACGCGACCAAATCGGTCCGTGACCGCAATCTGGGAATGGATTGTGGTCGCAAACCGAGGTTTTACTGTATATGGTGACATAATGAGTAGACTGACATCACTTTCACTAAACTTAATGTGCTTGATTTTGGCTTTCAGTGACTTAAACTTTTCATTGAGGATTGTTATGGTTATAACAATTGTTATGATTATAATTTCATATTATGTATAAACTAGGCCACTATAAATTGTTCAAATTATGGTTAAAGCATAATTTGGTTAAAGCAAACAACATATTAGTATAACACAGAGTTGGAGCAAATATTCTGTAGCATCTTGAAAGAAAAGGGAATACAGGTAGTCCTCAACTTACAACCATTCATTTAGTAACCATTTGAAGTTACAATGGGCACTGAAAAAAGCGCCTCATAACCATTTTCAGACTTATGACCATTGCAGTATCCTCATGGTCACATGATCAAAATTCGGATACTTGGCTACTTGCATTTATAATGGTTGCAATCTAACGGAGGTCATGTGATAACCTTTTGTGATCTTCTGAGAAGCAAAGTCAATAGGGAAGCCCGATTCACTTAACAACCTTGTTACGAACTTAACAATTGCAATGATTCACTTAACAGTGACAAGGAAGATCATAAAATGGGGCAAAACTCACTTAACAACTGTCTATAAGGAGCTGCAGTGGCTCAAGTCATTAAGAACACAGAACTGCAGATCAGCAGTTTGGCTGATCGAATCCCACCAGCTCCAAGGTTGACTCAGCCTTCCATC
>JANHJO010002254.1:68150-80591 GCA_032468235.1 Pseudoxyrhopus heterurus | reverse complement strand
GATTGATCTCCTCTAGGACTGACCGGTTTGTTCGCCTTGCAGTCCAAGGGACTCGCAAGAGTCTTCTCCAGCACCATGTTTGTTCTAGTCTGGCATGTTTGATAAATAATTTTGAATTCTTCTTAGAGACAAAATTGGTTGATGTCCTCATAAAAATTGCAATGATCTCAAAAAAACAAAGCATTGCCGAAAGGAAGAGAATTGATGCTTGTTGCCTTTTGTCCATATACCAGTGCTAAGGGTATTAATTAATGAACAATGAGATCAATAACCATTATGCTACAGTATATATTCATTGGTAATATACGTATCAGTGGAAATTGTATCAATTATAATTACAAAACATGTGAGTTAAAGAAAAATGTCCAAAACATTCAAAATAACTTTCAAATTAAGAAGCAGGTGGGCCCCAACTATACATAATATGACGTTTTATGAAAATTGTAATTAGATGGGATAAAGTTCTGAAATTTCTGCTAACTATCTGAAAAAGAAAAGATGATGAATAAATAAAAATTTGAAGAATTAAAAAACTTTATTAAAACACAGGTAATTAAAAATATAAAATAATCAATTTTAAAGATGTATGCATTATGCATATTTAGTTAATGATGGACAATGAAAATATTGACACATAAGGTCAATATTGAAAGGGAATGTTATTATAAATTTCCTTATTGAGTCTAGATTTTTAAAAATGCAATGAATTTAGAACAAAAACATTAATACATTCATTAACATTTACATGTCTAAATACAGAAAAACGGCTATGCCTGTGTATTCCTTAGTTTTGAGAGACAAAATAACATCTGTATTTTATTTTAAATAACCTTAACATTCTAACTGAATGGTAGTGCCACAAAAAAAATACAACTGAAATAAATAAAACGAATTCCTCTGAAATACCTGTTTTAACGTAAAATAATCACCTTCACTTCTAATACTGATCACATCTAGCACAAAAGAAATTTTGAAATGAATAAGTGGAAAGAGATAATATTTTCTTGCAGATTAGTCTAAACATTAAAAAAAAAAAGCCCAAAGCAGCCCCTTTGCAAAAAGCTCCAGGATGCGGCACTGCTTTGTGTTCCAAAACAAAAAACAAAAGCAAAAAAGTCAAAGGACTTTTCTTTCTTTCTTTCTTTCTTTCTTTCTTTCTTTCTTTCTTTCTTTCTTTCTTTCTTTCTTTCTTTCTTTCTTTCCATGCTACGACTCTGGACTGTTTGAGGTTTTTCTTTTTCTTTTTTCACAGTACAAAGCCCAGCTGGGGCCAGGAGTTTTTTGGTGTGCCTCAATTCAGGGGTCGCTTTTGGGTTTTCTTTTGTTTTTTTCACAGCGTGAAACCAAGCCCCAGCCTGGTCCAGCAACCAGACCAGGTATACCAGAAATGAAAGCAAAAAGACAGCAAAGGTCAGCTGGGGCAGCAAAGTGCAAGGCAGCAGGAGTGTTGGCATGCAGGCTGGTATTGTCAACCGCGGCTGGGACTAAGCTGGGGGGGGGGGGAAGAGGCTGGGGCTTCTGGAATTGCTTGGCACCTCACAAGGAAGGATGCACAGTGGACAAAATGATAGATATGAGGGGGAGACAGGAAGGTGCAGGCAGCCTCTTACTTTACAGAGGCTCAAGGTTGGGAGGGGCCAACCCCAGAATGGCCTAGATTAGGGTGGGCAATTGCTTAATGATACATGACTCTTGGTTAACGACAGTAATGAGAGTGCTGGGATTCCATCGCTAAGCAATGCACTCACGTCATCTCGCTTTATGACTACATTGCTTTGCGATTGAAATTTCGGTCCAATTGTAGTCAACAATCAAGAACTACCCGTACTTCTTAGTTACCAATGTTTGATGGGTGTAAACTACAATGTGGTCCACTTATACCCGTTGCCAGGCTCACTTGCTATTTTTCATCCCATGTCAAAATTTGTTGAAAAGCTTTGGATAAAAAAGTTAATTTTGAAAGGATGTACTCCTAGGGATAAATATTATAGCAATTACCTCAACGGTAGTCTGCATCTCAACAAGTGGGAATGCTTGGCCAAAGATTAGGCCTAGTTGATATTTGCGTGGGAGACAGATTTTGAGGGTTCTGGTCTGGACTTGAAAGTCATAACAATATCCCAGGAAAAATAATAGCAAGAAAACTACATGAAATGTTAGTGAAATCACAACAGTTGAATTCATTTTAAAGATACCTTTATAATTTTTGCCTTCTAGTTCCTGCCTGCTAACAAATGATGTTTGAGGATGCTATTCTGAGAAAAGGACAGGAATATATATATATAATGTGGAAAAAGTGTTCTTTTTCACTGAAGTTATTATTAGCAAATTATTTCAGCACCTTGCAGGTGAAAAAAAAAACCAGAAGTATGTCAAAATAAATACACTGGCAAGTATAAACAATAAACTGCTGCAGAGAGAAATGCAACACATTAAAAACATTTTTAAAGTGACAGAAGGTAACCATCTGTCTACAGTCTAAATATTTAATTAATGCTCATTTTTAAAAAATTAAAAATGCAGCAAAATGTAAGGGAGCTAAAATACACACAAACAGTACTGTACTTTTAAAAGTATCATCAAAGTGAAATAAATATTTGAAATTAATAGAAAATGTAGGAGTCTAAGTTTCTTTTGATAGTAGATTATACTGAAATGATGATATAGTCATTAAAACAGTGTGCTAATTGTGGAAATTCTTTTCACATTTTTTTCTGGTTTTCGAAAATTAGTTTTGAATGGCACAAATCAACTTCCAGAAAGCACTTAAAAACACTTTAATTTTATAAAAATGCTACCTACTTGGAAATGACCATATTTTCAGACACTATCTTAATAATTGTTAACTCCGTGGGAAGGATTTGAATTATTAAGTTTTCACCATATTTAACTATGAATTAATTATAAATTGCCCATATAATAATAAACCATATCTCAAATAAATATATACAGATGTTGAAATCAAAACAAACCCTTTACTGAAATTCTTGATTATTGCTTATCACATTTTGATATTTGATCAGTCTTATCAAATATCAAAATGTGATAAGCAATAATCAAGATTCATCTTTTCCTCTATTATATAATGTGAATTTCTCCAAGTGGTAAGATAGTATATAAATAAATAATAGATAAAAATAATATTGCCAGCAGTAGCATATGAGGTTCCTCTGATATGCTGCTGCAGCAGATTCTGAAAATGCAGTTTCTCACATATATAAATCTTTGAGAAAGAATTGTTTAAGCTTTTGATATCAAATCAGAAGCTTTTGCATAACATTTTCTACCAGAGTGGTATGTATAACAGAATGTGCTCTGCAGCAGCAGACAGGAAGAATTTTGCCAGAGCTTTCTCAGAAAAAGTCTCAGATCAAGAGACTGCACAATCTCAAGTTGGAGGAGGAAGGCATGAATCGGTTTGGGGTAATCACACCCTAGTATCTCTCAAGATATATCTAGCAGCTCAGAAAGTATAGCTGTAGTTTGGCAAGATTCTGTCTATTATACAGGTATCAAACTTGATTGTGTCACATGATGTAACATGACGTATCGTGACTTTTTTGCCTTTGCGGAGTCGGGGTGGGTGTGGCCTGCGCGGCTGCCAGTTTGACAGGCCTGGTCAATTAGGTTTAAGCAAACAAGAGGATTGGACTTTATTTCACTGTCTCATCTCTGGTCTTGGGCCTGATAATATGTTTGGCTCAAGTATTGGTAAGTTGCCTATTCATTCAAAGGACTCAATATAAGTGCCTATAATGAATAAAGATAAATCTTGAAAGAAAGCTAGGAACTCTTCTAAGAAGACTATCTTTCTGCTTTCTAAAATCATTTGTGTACTAATTATTCTTCATATAATTATTAATATAATGTAATGCAGTATAATTATATAATTATGCTTATATATATTAAAAAGAGATACCTTTCTATAAAGAAATAACTCCTTCCCTTTTATCACAAGTACCAACAATTTCAGTAATTTATCACTTTCTCTGTTACTATGTTTTCTTCCCATATCTCATATGTTATATATAAACAAATTTTTAAAGACTCATCATTCTGTCCTAATCAGCAAAAATGCCTTAAGAGTTCTCAAAAACTCTTATAAGATATAGTACATATTTTAACCTTCATCAAATAAATCAATTTTATATTCCTTTCCTTTCAATAGTGACATCACTTTCTCTGAAAATTAAGTCTCTCTTCTTCCCATGTCATTAATCTTGATCAAATATATCAATATTATGTTCTTTCCTTTTGCTTTTACCAATCTTGATCTTTAATCTCTTAAAATGGTGTCCCAGAACCTGATTTCTTTTCAATTTCTCTTAGTCTCTTCTCAGAAGCTTCATCAAAAAATTTACTGTTTTATGATAGCAGACAATCTTAAGAGTACTTCTGAATGCATTTTTCCAGATATCCACCTCCACGGGAAGGTGTCTTAATACTTAATTTCAAAATCTCCATATATTTTAATAGCATTCTAAACAAGAAGGATTATTGTAATGAATTTTAGAATCTTACTTCAAAGCAATATGGCCTCCTAGTCCATTTATAACTTTCCAAAATCAATGTTCTAAACGCCCTTTTGCTATATTCCAAAATAAGAATTTTTTAAATCCTTAAACTTTCATAAATCTTTTCTAACCAAGGGCTAAGGGAAACTCATCCAATGAATGGATATTGGTATTGGTATTCTGAAGGTTCTTAATA
This sequence comes from Pseudoxyrhopus heterurus, assembly GCA_032468235.1. Taxonomy (NCBI): domain Eukaryota; kingdom Metazoa; phylum Chordata; class Lepidosauria; order Squamata; genus Pseudoxyrhopus; species Pseudoxyrhopus heterurus. The sequence goes on along the minus strand of JANHJO010002254.1, from coordinate 75,881 downwards.
TCCCTAAAATACCCAATAACAAGCAATTTCCAGAAGTAATTATGAAAGGAAGTATTCAAAACTAGTATCCTTTTGAAAGCACTGACTATGATAAGGGCAAAGATGGCGATCCTTTGGCTCCTAGAGCTCTATACTTGCCAAAGACCACTTATGGTCTTCTTCCAGAGAGATGCTGTCTGGAAGATATGTAGGCAATCCCAAGACCTCTCCATGTCTGGAGAGGAATTCCAAGAAGCTGATTTATTGGTTCCTTGTTCTATCATGATTGGAAGTTGCATTCTCAATGGTGCTGTCTTCAATTTGTCATTGCTTCCACAGAAGTCTGGGTGGGCATGTACTTTAAAGGTAGCATATAACTGCCTTTGCTTTTTGTCAAGCCTGATGTTAATTCTTTATTTCAAGTGACTCAGAAACTGAAGATACAAGAGGTGCAGAAATTACCGTAAAGTTATTTTCTTTTTCTTAGATCTGTTTATTCTCACTCAGATAAGAAAACTCATAAAAAGTTATTTTGACCAGAGGGCCAGCCATATTTTTCAAATTATCAATAATGCTTAATCCAAAAAAGACCTGGGTATTTATGGAACTGGGCAAATTCACAATCCAATAGTGGAAGGAAGATCAATCTTTGTTGATCTGTTCAAGCTCCGTGTTGAACAGTAGAGGAGGGAACCATTTTGGATCGTGAAAATGCATTATCTCTCAGTGATCCTTGAGAGGTAGATGATTGTGGGCCAAACATTTCTTCTCCCCCTTATCTCATCCTCCCAGTCTTGCTTCTAAGCATTTGATCAAGTTTTAAAAGTATGATTCAGCATTTTGATGAAAAGGTTATCAATGCAAATAAAGCTTACATCGAATGGGATAAAAAGCATCAACAAATTATTGTACAAGTAACAATATAGTTATGATATATCTGGATCTGGCAAATATTCATGAATCTCTTCTTTAGAGTCAGCTGGAAGACGAGCATGTTGAAGGTTAATGCAATTATAATAAATGGGGGTTGTTTTGCATTCCCTAGCATCTGGTCAGTTGCTCTGCTTTTTTCAAATGTTCTCAATTCCCTTGACAACATTAAATGAAATAACATGTCTGTCAAAGGAAGGAGAACTGATAAGAAGAAATGTATCCGATTTGCAGATATCAACTAGTTAAGAGTTATCTAACAGAACATGAGGTCATAATTGATTCACTGGGTTAGGGAAAGTACAGCCTCCCAATTGCAGTGAATCGCTTTACTTTTTTATTTTTAGTCTTTTCTTTTTGCTGTTTTTATGAAGATGAAAATTTATTTGTGAGAAGATCAAAGATTATGGAGTTAGAATGTACTTACAAATGTACTGGCCATTCTCAGATAAAGAAATGCTCTGTGTGTGTATGTTTAAGGAGTGGGAAAGAGAGATAATATTTCGACCTCTGCATTAAAGCATAGCATCCTTTCCACCTGCTTCTCTAACAGAGGCCTTGAAACAGACACCCACTACTTAACATATTACTGACAGGATGATGAGAAGGCTCTTGTCAGGCACAGGCCAGCTGGGTGTTAGAGACAAAATGCACAGCCCCAGCTGACTAGTTAGAGGAAATCTGGAGAGGTACAATTACAGAGGCATATGACAAGCCTTCATGCCTGACTGACTTGAGAACCAATGACATGGCATTAAACAGCAATCCTTCCCATCCAGTGGTCACAAAACAGCAATAAGTCAACTGATGCACTGTTGTAAAATCATGATTTATTCCTTTGCTTTGAATACACAAGACTACAGCATGATGTTCTGGTAGAGTACCACAGCAGGTTCACTTGGGGCCCAAACTTCTCAGGCCTGTCTACAACAGGCATAAAATCAATGCTCTAGCAGTGCCTTTCTGAAAATGCTTCTCACACTAGTTTAAGGAGAGGAAAAAATACACTAAATTCACACCCACAAATATTAAAGTTGTGATATATAATATCATAGCTTTAAGAAGTACAACAGCCAAAGGGTATATATACATCTGTTATGTGAGATGGCAACATAAAAACATTATAAAATAAATGTTTTGGAAATAAATATGCACATGACATGCATTCATTCATAGTTAAAATGCTATTATAAAGTAAGAAATTCAAATATAGTGACAACCAGGAAGCTGATCGGTAGTGGAATTCTCGTAACTTTTTAAGCAAAATCTGTTGCTTTCCACCAACATAACCCTCAGTGGTCTCAGACAGTTCCTCTATTTAATTTTTATACATAGTAAGTTTAGTGCTTTATTATCACAATTCAGTGGTCAGGGTTCGCAGATGTAAAGAAAGTGGATCAGAGTATGGCAATTTTATACTCCCACCTCCCTTCTCTCCCCCTCCCCAAAAAAGGAGAGCTTGAGAAGGAGAGAGCTTGAATTATGGGTTTTGATCTTGGTCCTACTGCCCTTAGATAGTGAACCAAAACTGAGCTGATAACATGGAGGTGACATCATAATTCAATCTGCATGAACTGTCATAAACACTTGATATTAAGTTAATCTTCAAAGATAAAGGACAACTCCTTCAACAAAAGAAAGGAATTGATAATACTCTTACAGAAAAGTAGCCTACATAAAAAAACAAAACTCCTGGTCTTATTAGGAAATACAGGGAAAATGAATTCCTTGGTAAAGGTAATACACTCTTATTTAAATATCCAAGATCTATACAAAATATTAAAAATAACTGACAAGCTTAGAATTCAGTTTTATATTCAATATAAAATTTTCTGCTTTTGCCTTTTCTAAAAATCGAGAATAATTGCATTGAAAACTTATCCATAGTTTATCAGGAGAATGGAAAGATTTGCCTTTCTCCCCACTGGGTCTCAGGTTATATGTGGGGTTGGCGATCAGGAAAAAAGAGTCCATTCTTCTTCTGCCTAGTGTATCTCTTGCTATTCTTCCGAGGCTAACAAGCTGAGGATCACCGTCAAGGAATATCCTCTGAGGTGGGGTGGGATGGAGATAATTCATTCCACAGATCAATTCCATGAACTGGAGAATTGGCGGCTACAAGCACCACCCTCTGCTTCTTTTGCTAATCCTCCCAACCTCCTGCCAGGCCTGGGAGTAGAAGCGGAAGGTGTGAGAAGAAATAGCTCTTTGCCCATCAGACAAGATTCATGGGATTCAAGACCCAGCAAATATAGAATTGAGCCCGAAGGGGGGGGGGAAATGGAATCTTTTGCTGCAAAAAATAGAATTGCCCAAACAACAAGAAGGTGACGATAGAGGAGAAGAGGAGGTCCTGCACTAGCGCATGTGGACACTGGATCTACACATATCATGGCCCTGACAGATTACCAGAATCATTGAGGTATCATAGATTGTACAGCAAGACTTTGGTCACGAAAGGAGGAAAATGGCCTCTATAAATTGGAATTTTAAATTAAAAAAGTAAGCTGCCTTGACCGTGGGCTAAAAATGAGAGCATCCTCTGAAAATAGTTAAAACAGCATCTATTGGCATTAGCAGGACATAAGGATGAAACTTTAGAATATAAAGCTATTAGCTTATTTTAATGTAAGTTAAGAGTATAATGGTTAGACTGCACTGTTGACCACAATTTGCTTACATTTGCAGGATCTTACTAGTTTAAGCTTTTAAACCCTGCTCCAGTGATCAAGGAAACAAAAAGATTAAGACCCCCTTAAATTAAAATCAATATATTCATATAATATTTTGAAGAACAAGAAAACGTTGAGGAACAAGAAAAGTGTTTTGCCATTACATTCTCCAGATTTATTTAACTTCCTAGACTAGTCCACATCACTACCAATCAAGTGTGAGCTTGCTTAGCTTATTTTCAAAGTCTACCATGATTGGCCAGGTATTGCAAGTTAACATCATATACTTAAGTTGCTGCATTGAGTACACTAACAATTCTAGCAATAACCTCACAGAATGGCTGATGCTGTTTTACATTTGATTCATTTTCAAAAAAATTCTTGCCATGCTAGCTGAAGAGAAGGAAAATGTCTCTTTCAACATCAACATTGTAATTTGTGGCAATTTTACTTTCCCTACTAAATGAGACCTTTATTTCTCTGTTCTTTAAAAAAATGGTGGAAGAGGAGTATGAAGAAAAGAAAATGTACTAGTCCTTCTAAGCCATTTATAAGAAGCCAGTTACAGTTAATGCTATTCACTGATACGGCAGCTTGTTTTTACCGGGGGAGGGGGGGGGAATCTAAGGATTTATATTCCACAAATAAAAAGCCAACGAATCATTCACATATTTTTTTAAATTAATTAAAATTAATGTTTTGCAATGGATTTATCTTCAAATGAGCATTAATTTTTGAAAATGTTAACACATCCACCTTACTGTTAAGGGAAGAATAGAGGCTCGCATGGTTAAAGTCTGGTATTAAAGTATTAAGCAAAGCAAACGGTTTGAGGGAGTTTACTTAATTTATTTATGGGCTTAAATTAAACAGACACTATACAGATATAAATGATGCCCACTGGCATGAAGGCAAGGTTATTTTCAATTTAACGGTGATGGATTTACAGTTATAAATGACACCACAAGGGAAAAGCTGAAACAAACAGGACTATCAAAAGATTTAGGCATGGATAAACACAGCACACCCTTTATCTCAGTTCCATCTGCAATGACACAAGAAAGCCATTTCAGCCTAGGCAGAGGCATATAACTGATGTAATAAAAAAAAAAGTATTTGGAATAGTAAGTCATTATCAGTCTGAAGAGCTGCTCAAAATCAGAATCATTACAGTATATCTTCCCCAAACACTACTAGATTTAGGATAGCAGCTATTATCATGGCCCTTTGAGTCCTGTCTAGTAGGTCTGATGGAATAAGCCACAAGTGAATAATAAAGATCTTATAATAGCCCTTAAGAATTCTTTATAGGTTGGAAGGCATAGAAATCTAACTCTAGAGGGTTAAAGAACTCTCATCCCTGGGTAACAAAAAGTAATTAACCCGCCTTAATGTATTTGAGTACGCCTATATCAATCAGATGTTCGTGCTTCAAGAGTCAGATTAAAACGACATCTTTTAAAAAGAGTATGTAGATATTATCTCATAAGTATATAAGGGACATATTTAAATCTAGAGAGATATGCAAGCCCTTTTTGTGAGATGCTCAATATAGTCTACTTGAAAAGAGATGTGTGAAGTACTCACAGTGCTTAGCTTGCTGGAGGTAATAATGATGCGCCTCTCATGCAACATGCTGGCATAAAGTTGTAGCATGTTATTCACATCCACAGCAACAAAATATTCAGTAAGATTTCTCTAGTTAATGAAGAATAAAGTCTGTTAACACATTAATAAAGGAAACTGAATGATCTATAAATTTATTTCTGCCTAGTTAAAAGAGAAAATAACATTTTTAAAGAAATGTCTCCTTAATAAGCATTTAACTGAAATTTATCTATTATCATTTGTATATTTTGAAAACGTGTCCAAGAATAAAATTATATTTTCAGAAAGCCTCTTTAATTGCTTGTTTTTGAGTTTACTATATATCTATAATTATTTATTTAAAACTCTAATTATATATACGTAGTAAATCCTAAGTAAACCCTTGCATTCATTTTAGCTAAATTAGCTGCATAAATGCAGTATAATCACACAACCATTGCTGCCCATACATATACACACATTATCCAAAATATCCAACATTACATTAATACTTAATTATGCAGTTCTTATCGGTCAAGGCTGTCAAACTCCTGGCCCGTGGGCAGGATGCGTCATGCGCTGGCCACGCCCACACCCGGTTTAGCGAAGAGGAAAAGTCCCGATATGTCACGTGATGATGTGACGTGAGTTTGACACCCCTGATATAGGTGAATGAAGCCATATTAATGAGGGAGTTTAATCAATAAATATTCAGATTTCTACAGATGTTTATTAAATGATTTAATTTGTAAACCTATATAAATATTGCAAATATAGTCAAAACTTACACTTTCAGGAACAGTTGGCAATCCAGTTAAATCAGGAGTAATAAAATACGAATGCTAGTCAAGAAAAAGAAATAAAAATACAAAATTATTATTCAAAAAGACAAAATCATTATAAAATAATACTGTCTGTATAAGCAACTAAATTTTAGATCTGCTTTTATTAGTAATCAGAAGCACCAGATAATTCAACCCATGTTGACGTACCCATTAAAAAAATTAACTTCTGCTGAAATCATGCAGTAATGTTTATTCTGCATACATATTAAACAGATTTATGACAGCAGCAATGCAAAAGAGGATCCGAATAGCTTTGCACAGTAAACTTAAAATGAAAGCATTTGGAAGAGATTAAAAGAAAAATACCCCTTTAGTTTCTCCAACACATACTACTATTCTAATTATTAACTAGTTCTATTGGAAAATTGATTAATGGAGATGGGTACTACAATAAAAACATATCCAGTTACCATTATCTTACCTTTAGAGTGACACATACATGGAAGTAAGGAAGGGCTATGTGATATTCCTCACAAAATTTAAATTTTGTTTTGGGGATTATAGTTACTGACCAGTACCATGTATGGTTCTCATTGTGAAACATTTATGAGTAGTTTTTTAAATAAGATGTATTATCTATGATTTTTTTTAAAAATGAGAGGTAACCAAACACAGAGATTTTTACAAAGCAGTTAGGGAAAAAAAAAAAGCTGTCCACACTCATTTGAGATATAATTAGTAGCCTGGAAATGATTCTTCACTCTACTGTTTCTCACTCTGAAAATCTCACAGTAAAATGGTTAATACAAAAAGACATAGGCTGTTTTCAAATTATGACCACAATTTCTGTCTTAAGTCAGTGTGGTTGTAAAGCAAGGCATCACATGACAGGACTCAATGTTGCAACCATTTTTGCCATGGTCATTAAGCAATTCACATGATTTTTAAGCAAATTCAGCTTCTCCAGTTGACTATGGGTGTTAGAAGCCAGCTGGGAAGATGGCAAATCACAATTGTTGTAAACGCAAGTTAGTTGCCAACAGCCCAAATTGTGATCATGTAATTGTGGGGAATAACATGATTGTCATCACTTTGAGGACCAATCGTTAATTTTTCAGAGGCCATCATAACTTTGAACCAAAGTTAAACAAATAGTCATAAATCAGGAACTATCTACATTAACTATTTGTCATTGTGAGATTTTTGAAAGTAGTTTTCAAGGCTTCTCAAGGAATTATTCAAATAAACGTACATTTGTTTTAATCAAAAAAGCAGAAAGCAAGCAAATGGAACTAGAAAAGAGGGGAGGAAATCCTATAAATACACCAAATTAGAAAGGGTTTTTTTTTTAATTAAGATATATTTCACTACCAACATAAATAAAGTATATTTTATGAATACTATGGAGATAAAGGAGAAAAAACCCTATTATCTCTCCCCCTATGTTTGCAAGAAATAATTTATATTTATGGAATAACTGATATTGGATTACATGAGGTTGTTGTTGTTGTTAGTTGCGAAGTCATGTCCGACCCATCGCGACTCCATGGCCGTTTCTCCAGGCCTTCCTGTCCTCTACCATCCCTCGGAGTCCATTTAAGCTTGCACCGACTGCTTCAGTGACCCCATCCAGCCACCTCATTCTCAGTCATCCCCTTCTTCTTTTGCCTTCAATTGCTCCCAGCATTAGGCTCTTCTCCTGGGAGTCCTTCCTTCTCATGAGGTGGCCAAAGTATTTCAGTTTCATCTTTAGGATCTGGCCTTCTAAAGAGCAGTCA